>OZ022583.1:17629154-17666993 GCA_963669155.1 Arbacia lixula
TCACCCTCAACGGCACTTTCTTCTGGTTGCACTTCCGTAAGAACAGGCCTTTCTCCGACATTATCCGATTTTGATGTAGACGGCTGTTCGCCATCATGTTCTTCTTTCTCGTTATGCTTGAAAAAGAAGTAATCTTTGATGTTTTCAACTTCTTATTATGAGCCATCCTAGAACCCGAAAATCAATTCACGTTGTGAATTTTGTAAGGGACACACTCATATATAGTTTCCCCTTAAAAAGTTAAGGAAGACAAGGCCTCCGAGGACTCGCTACAAAAAAAGCACCCCCCCCCCCCAAGCAAAATAGCATAACTTTTTATCGAAGCGGTTTTGGGAAAAATGATTTGCAGGATTGTTCCTTAACTCATTGACTAACCTCTGTGTGAAAATGACATTAATCCAATTAGTCATGCATGAGTGGGCAAATTTTAAAGGCAAAAAATATAGATTTTTCAAAAGTCACAAGGGTAATTGTTTATGCCGATTTAACAGTACATTTTGGCATTTCTTTATTTTCTGCGATTTTTAAAGTATATTCACTCAACCATGACACGGAAATGACTTCCAATGTTTACATAAAAGGTCATGTTACATCTTTGTCAAAATTTCCAGTTGTATTTTTTCACAAAAATAAATGGTTTTTAAAAGTTTCAAACTCAAGATGGAGGAGTATTTTTTAAATGGTTTAAATGTCGGGATAGGTGTATCGAGAGATGGATGATAAACAATGAAAGGACAGAGATGGAATTCATCAAAAATTCATATGACAGAAACCCCAAATTACCCTTGTGACTTTTGAAAAGTTACATTTTTGCCTCTTAAATTTGCCCACTCACCCATGACTTATTGGATATTTGGATTAATGTGATTTTCACACAAAAGTTAGTCAATAAGGTGAAAAACAATCCTGCCAAATTATTTTGCCCAAAACCTCTTTGATAAAAAGTAATGCTATTTTGCTTAGTGAGGACAAACCACAAGATAACCACAAAATACTTAAGATTTTCTCTTTTTACCGTCTGAATTGGCTTTCACTGTGTGAATGCGGCTAATACCAATAAACACGATTACAATAATGATGAGGATTAATATCATCATCATGATAATTATCATTATTAATATTATAATTGTTATCATTATTATTTTTACTATTATTATCATCATTATGAATTATCAAGTAAGCAAATATCATTCCCTCAAACCTGGGGGGGGGGGGGGGGGGGGGGGGATGATTGTACATGCATCCCCGTCACCCCCCCCCCCCCCCCCCTCCCCCCGTTGTCTATGCCCCTGAATGTTTTCATGGGATATTAAACATGAAAATTAAGAAATATCCCACAAAAATTCTCTGACCTTTTTTTTTGGTATTACGTTATACATGTATTTTGGTAAATAGCACCCCCACGTGGTGACGAGAGTTTGAGAAGGGGCCACAATCCTTGAAGCACGAAGAGACAAAAATAAATTGCGCTTTTTAGGGTTAAAGAGTCTGTTCCTACATTACATTATTATTATTATCATCATTATTATCATTATTAATATTACTATTATTATTACTATGATGATGATGCCGTGCGGACGACGGAAAAGAGAAAAGTAATGAGCAAGTATTAGTTAGAACACTATATAGGTAATTACATAAGAAGAAATGATCATGATCAGTGCAGTGCCTTGTGTGTATGAGAATGTGGATACATGCTAGTCTCACTAGCTGCCAGACCATATTCTTGAATCAACTGCCAAAATCAGACATGGGTCTGAAACTAAGACTACATACACCCATGTGACATGTGTATTAGGAAAGCGTCGACAATATTCTTGAATCAACAGCCAAAATCAGACGTGGGTCTGAAACTCAGACTACATGCACCTATGTTAGTATTGGGAAAGCGTAGACTATATTTTTGAATCAACAGCCAAAATTAGAGGTTGGTCTGAAGTTCAGACTACATACACACATGTGTGTATTGGGAAAGCGTAGACAATATTCTTGAATCAACAGCCAAGGGCCCCGTAACATAAAAGTCTACGATTGATTGTACGATCGATTGATTGATCGCAGAACCACTAAATCAATCGTACAATTGATATCAATCGTAGAACCATAACATAAAGGGGCTACGATTGATATCGATCGTAGAAATCAATCGTAGAACCCCGAATCAATCGTACGATTGATATCAGTTGTAGAACCGTAACATAAAGAAAGCTACGATTGATATCAATCGTAGAAATCGATTGTAGACCCCTGAATCGATCGTAGACTCTATGATTGATTACTTATCCATCGTAGAGCCACTAAACATTCACCTTGGCAGCTGTAAGTGTAATATTAGAGGAGAAAGAGGTTGAAGGATTGCAAGTACGAAGACAGAGGCGAGTATACAGGGATAGGATGAATCCTTTAATAAATTTTCGCACAAGGACATCCATAGAATAAACATGATACATGTATCAGTTAACATGAGGTGGACTGCAGGCTATTGGAGCCATTGGGCCTACAACAAGTACAACATATAAAATAATCATAATATATGTAGGCCTATATGTCATACATTGTACTTACAGCGATAAAGCAATTCATACAATTATCACACACATTGGTCCAATATCTGATAAAAAATTAAAACAAATAAAATAAAGAATAGGCAAAATACATGTATGTACGTTCATAATAGAACAATTAACATATGTTACATCTAAACTGAGTCTACAGCCAGCATATATAAGTTAGATATTTCTCATAGCTTTTCTCTTACAGTCAATTGCATGCACCTTAATAACAAGCCTTAATACAATGACAATTTGGTATAACTGACTGAATAAAGTAAAAAATTATTACAGTATTATATTATATCTAACTGCATTAAGAAGATGCAGTGGCATCTGCCATATTTACGATCAAATATTCAAATTTCCAGACCAAGGAGACAGCCTCGGTTCTTTTTGAGCCATTTGTTGACTTTATCTATGATGGACCATGTATTACAATGGGATCTGGCAATTGTCACTTTCTCCTTGATCAATGTCTTACATTCAGTCTTGTGTGATTTATGTAAGCTATGTACTCTACAACCTTGTCCAGCTGTATGGAGAGCACCATGAGGGGACTGACGAAGCAGTAATGAACAATGATGAAGATGGACAAGAGCAGAGAGCAGTGCTGGAAACAGACATCAATGTGCTGCAAGGGAGAATGTTACTGCTGTACAGTATTTGAATGATGAACTTTTTCATATAAATTTCATGCTCACACAGGACTTCCACTTGTATTAGCACATACGTCCACTGTTCATTTTCCATTGGACGTAAATTTAAACGTAAAAACAAGTCACACTGAGGGAGCACTTTATATATATTTTAAAACTACTTCCGCGGTCAAACAGAAAGCTGTATCTGTCGATGATTGAAATATTTCAAACTAGACTGCCACGCAGTCAATAAATGTGCCTCCGCCTCTTTGCTAGCTCTATCTAGATTTCTTCTCAGGAAATGTGTATATTTGGTGGCCAATGACCATTGAATTCCTATGTGAAATGAAAATATCATATTCTGTATTTCCATGTTTAGCCAAGTTTGGCAATGTTCATTGACCTTTGACCTCTGACCTTTCAGGAATTTCACCAAAAATGTCACCAGTCTATCCCCAAGAAGTGATCCATCTGTGTACCATGTTTAATAAGAATTGCATCCTTGGATCTGGATTTAATGTGAAAAAAGTCAATTGGGGGCAATTTCTCACAAAGTCCATCGACCTTTGACTTTGACCTCAATCAGATTTAACCCCAATTTTACACACTTCATCAGTTTCATGCAGTACCCATATCTACCAAGTTTGAAGCAAATCTGGTTAACGGCTCTAAAGATATTGCCTAAACGGATTCGGGACGGATGGACAAACTTATGTACAAACGGATGGACAACCTAAAAACATAATGCCTCCAGCCACTTTACAGCTCTTGTCTGTACTCCTGTGCATTTTGGGGTGCCGTTGAGGTTGGGATGTCAGCGATTTGCATCTAGGGGTGTTGTAGGTGGAGCGTCTTCATCATTTCGTGGAGGGGTACGATGGCTTCACAATCGTCTGGAAGGAAGTGATGTCTTCATCCATCTCTGGATAATTATAGATATAAAACAGACTAAGTTAATTTGTATTGCAATTGAAAGTATTGGGGAAATTTAACATTTTGGCCATATTTGATGATTTTGGAAAAGGTAAGTGACCTTTATCCTCTGACTTGACTTTGTACAACTTTGTACAACATACAGTTGAAATTGATCATTGAACTTCGAGTTATCGCAAAAAGTATGTTGAGCCAATTTCAGCCAATTTTATTCATTGACCTCTTGCCTCACCACTCTATCTCCGTGAATTAATACACCTTGTAATAAGTTTGATTGAATTGATTTATATATATTTTCAGAAAGATAACATTATGGTAAATTTTGACAATACATGTATTTGATTGGTGTTAGTCTCCCTTGATCTTAAAGAGATTTTACCCCCAAAAAATCACAAGCCTCCACATTGTGATCTATCTCTGCTATGTTTGATGGGACTTGGAAAATAAGATGTGTATTTATTTGCAAAAAAATTTTTTTTAGGCAATTGTTGTGAAAGGTCATCGACCTTTGACCTCTGTCCGATATGACCCCACTGTTACAGTTTATTGGTTCATGAAATACATACCATGTTTGAAATACATGTATATGAGGTATACCAATTAATGCACACATTGTTACCCTACCTGGAATAATAAAGGTATGTTTCTTTTAAGTTTTAAATTTGTGACATCACATGTGAGATGCTCTCTCATGCTTAACTTGCTTAACTTCTTAGAAACAATACTATTTGTAACAGATGATTTGTTGATGTCAGTGGTTTCTTTGGAGAAAAAAAAAATACATTTGTATTTCATTTTGTGTATTTCTTGCCTTCATAAGTAATACTTTAACCCAAATTAGAAAAATATATCATAGCATATGCATTGAATTAGAGGAACACTGTTTGTTTTTTCTTGAATACACTGTATTACCTGTGAGTCTATGCAACTTTGATTACTGCCATTATGTGTCGTCGCCTCGTTGGACCCAACAATTTCCTGTGTGGACTACAGCGACATGGCCTCCAGTGCGCCTCCAGAGCTGGCCTCAACTTAGGTTCTGGTCCTCCAGCTATTTAAAAGAAATGCAAAGAAAGAGACAGGATACGACAGAAAGAGAAAGAGAGAGAGGTGGCACAATTAAACAATAAACAATACATGTAAATGAAATATATTTTTGTGAAAAACAACATTTTGACAAATTTGCACTAGGTACATGTAAATGATTGAAACTATAAATGTACAGTGTTCCTGTTTTCTACTTTGTTTAAACCTACACCTACAAAATTGTGCTATGCATCAAACAAAGCAAATGCTTGAAAAAAATATCTACAATTAAACAGCATCATTCTCTAACTGTGCAATGCTGTTTAGAATACATGTTTCCTGCATTAGAAAATTAAAACAATATATAACAAAGCAAAGAATAAGCAACTTTTCTAATTGTTTACTGTCAGTAAAGCTTGATACATGTATTACAAACCTGTTGTTTTTCACAAGAGTGCAGAGCATGATCGTCTCCTCCTCTGTCCACCTTGGGTTTCTTGCTCCTGGCTTTATAAACGAGACAAGAAAGTAAAGAAAAAAATCACAATCCTGAAAATACGTATGGGAAATGTTAGCTCCAACATTAAAGAAAAACACATTATCCTTGACAAAGCCAAAAAGTACACCTTGATTGTTTAGGGTTGTGGGATGGAAATGTTTTTTTCCCCAGTCACAAATAAAACTTCTGTGGAACCCTCAGAGAATTAGGGAAAAACTTAAAAGTGCATATATGAATGAATTGAAATCTCCACTGCATGTTAAATAGTACTACGATATTTACTGGTAAAATATTGTTTTCATTTCTGTTGTTTATCTTAACACCAACCTCCAAACAATAGGCTAATGCTGTCGATTTTGAAAACTTTCATCATTTAAGCCTGGAGTCTACCAAGATAGGAGATTAGGATGTGTATAAACAAAAATATTTAATAACAAATTGTCTCCACTTACCAAGTTACCATGCTGAATGGTTTCAACTCTAGCCTCTAGCGTACGATCAGGAACTGGAACATACTGTATGGATATAGAATGGATAGGAATTATGCAGTTAAGCACCTTAAATGTACATGAACATGTACAAGTCACATGAGTACTCACTAGCAATGAGTGTGTATGTGAGGAATCGGGCCACAAAATTAAGATGAAGCCACACAAAACCTCCCCAACCCGACCTAAATTATAACCATAACCCTTCATTACCGGTATACATGTAGTAACAAACCCCAGTACCAATAAGCCACCTATTAATGGACTCTGATGTTTCCGTTTGGTGCAGAAATTCAACACACATTTCTGAGCAGTTATGATAATATAATGGAAGGTCAGATAAGCCAAAATATATTTGGGCCCGTCTCCAGTAATGGGGTACATTTCTGTTAGATTTACTGTAACATATATCTCTCAAATTCCAATTATTTTGGAGGAAATTAATTCAATACTCTGTCATATTTTGGTGGTGCAAGGTGGTCATAATTTCAAATGATTCAGTTGTGCCAAAAAATATCCCTTTAATGGCTTTACTGTAGACAGACCCATTTAGATATTTAGAATGGTGATAGTCACCATGTAGACAACTACAAAGCTCAATATGTTACAATAACAGAGATGCCAACTACAGATGTGATTGCGTGCAGGTCTTAAGTTGTAGAAAAATATGATCCATTTCAAAACCGTCTCGAGTCACTAAGCAGAAGGAGGGGAGGGGGAAGGTAATGGTGGGATTTTATTTTTTAGTGTGCAATGACAAGCTCTCGGGATGTACATGTACTTACTTACGAATGCATAAACGTAGGCCTAGGCTACATGCATGCTAAATATGTGATCACCAATTAAATGGCACAAAGTATAAATTTACTGGTTGGTACAGGAAAGTTTAACATAATTTTTTTCTGTCTCTGGCAGGCTGTAAATGCGTGAGAAAACAGTTGCTGGGAGTCATGCAGCATGAGAGCAACCTCTAATGCATGAGGAGTCGCACGCCTAATGTAGGAGACTTGGCATTTCTGTAATAACTCTGATTGATCTTTTCAATGCGAATTGTTTCCCCGACATTCATTCAAAATGTGCTAGACTCTACTTAATTATTGCACGGTTGATGCGCCCACATACATGTACTGCTATGACTGCCATAGTCAGTGATAAAGCAAATTGTTAATGTGTGTGTCTGGTCTGTGCAGTTTGAACCATCCCATCGAATACTCTATCGGTTATACTGAAGTAGTACAGGGCCTAAAACTTGGTTTACTTCATGTAAGTGTGATGAAATTAAAATGTAGAGGCCATGCATGGAGAGCCATACTCCCATACTATAGGCATAAATGCAAGTTCAACTGCTGACAGAAAAGCTAGTACAGTTACAGAAATTGTGGTAGTCTTGAGTCAGATTCAGAGACAGTCATTTTGAGCAGTAAATTCATCAAATTCATCAAATAAACCCTCACAAAGGATAGATTAAGTCGAATTAATTTCAGAATTATGACTGGTAATGCATTGTGTACGTCTCTATCTACATAGTCAAAGCTAGTTCCTAAGTAATAATATTATAATAGTCTAGACATACCATTACCAACGCAACGATGTTTCAACTACGCACATATATCTACAGCGTAAAACCACGCGCACGGCCTGCCTGAATTCTGGGGATACGGTGGGCTAGGAAGTGCTATATGGCGGTGAATGCCGCAGTGAATTTGCTGCTGCGATGGATCACATACAAAATCGGCACTACCGTAAATCGTGTTGACAAAAACTACTTTCATCATCATAAATCCGTTAATCATTAGCACTGAGGACTACTTACATACTAATTTCAATATCCATTGGCACAAGATATCATGACAAAATGACATACTCGGGTAAACATGCAATATTTAGATACTTACGGTCGTTGTTTTGATGGTTTCGTGCAGCGAACTTACGGCGGTAACAGCTAACATGCAAGAAAATCGCTAGGCTATACCGTCAGTCACATCATGAAAAACAAAATGTAAATCGATCAAACGCTGTTTTCATGGATTAGCGATTGATCGCAACGAATCAAGCGCTAATAGCGTTTGATGAGAGGGGCTTTATGTTACGGATTTTAGCGATTAATCACTATTAGCGCTTGATTGAAAAATAGCGATTAATCGCTAACCTTTCTTTATGTTACGGGGCCCAGCAGACGTGGGTCTGAAATTCAGACTACATACACTTTTACACACATGTGTGTGTATTGGGAAAGCGCGCGACCCGGCGAATTGGTCCGCCCCTAGCGCCGAATTGGTCCGCGTGCCCAGGCGAATCCGACCGCGGGCAGGTTCGCCTGCTTTTTCGACCAGGCGTATCCGTCCGCAGGCAGCTGGGAGACCAAATCGCCTGGGAGGTGAATTCGCCTACGACACCGGTACCGCAACGCAATATCCAGTCCGTGCTGCTTACTACTACGTGCTACGGAGCACGCAGCTCCACTGATACAGCTGGGAACTTATTGAGCTACGGAGACGTAATAAGCTCTCTCACCGTACCGTCCCGCGTCGTCTTCAGCAGAATCCCGTTCGCTTTTAAGTCAGCGTGACATTTTGACGTTTGTATTTTATCGATGAACGGCGCTCATCTCTTCCCCAAAATGGAATACAAAGTGTGCAAGGTTGTGACGGACGTGTTGGTGTGTATTATTGGTAAGTTCAAACAGATTAACCGTATTGCTCGGATCTTCGCTTGCTCTTGTTTCAGTAGCAGACATAAATGAAACAACTGAACTGAATATCGTCATCAACAAACAATACATGTGTGAAGTCAGAAGACCACTCATGACCCTTCATTACCACTGCCTGTATAAAGACCACTGCCTGGTTATAAATGCTGTGTTTCCACTTCTCTGTACTCCTGGGGATGGGGTGATCTTCTTAGATGGATATGAATTTATTTGTAAAGTGACCCACTTTTCCTAGCTGGGATTGGTGTTGGTATTGTGAATGTGTGAGTTACCACATGTTTGCATTGACAATAATTCCATAGTGCTTTAACTACAACTTTATTTTACACTACAGTAGGTGGTGTATGGCTGGGCATTTATGTGTTAATTATTTACCATGTTTCACATATTGGCATTAATTTATAAAGGGTTTTTAACGACAACCTCCTGTACCACATAACTACAGTATGTCTTGTATGGCTGGGTGTTCATGTGCCTGTGTGATTGACCTTGTTCCGCATGTCAAAATTTGCAATGATTTCATTAAGTGTTTTTAACGACAACCTTAGCTATATACACTACAGTGTGTCTTGCTATTTAGTCTCATAGCATTAGTAAAGCTGTCATGAATATAAACAGTATGCACATGATGTAACTTCCTTTTCATTTCCACTTTGATGAGGGTGAGTTAATTCATACTTAATCTTCTTTAATGAATGCCCCTCTCTCACACACACATTTCGATTGCTGACAGTAGGTGCGTCTTCATTAGCTCGAGCTGGGCAAAATAGCGAGCTTGTTCTGATCCGGCTAGCTAGCCAGATCACGAAATAGCTAGCTATTTGCGTCTTCATTAGCCAGATCAGGCAAAATAGCGAGCTATTTGGTCGAGAAAATTTCCCAAGAAATCTTGGGCTAGATGGAGCTAGCTCGAGCTAGTTCGCGAAATAGCTCGAGCTAGTTCGGAGCGTCTTCATTAGCCCGAAAATTTCTCGATCCCGGCATGCATCAGCGCCCACGAGGCATTGTTTACGTAATAGGTTTTTACACGTGCGTGAATGCGAGCTCACAACCGAAGCCATGCGGTCATGGCCTATTCCTGTCGCACACTGCTGGTATGTGCGAAACTCGGGATAATTTATGCAACCCGAGCTCGAGCTTACGTATCCCGAGTTTCGAGCTAATGAAGACGCGATTGCAACTTCAGACTAGTTCCCCGGATCACAAAAATAGCTCGCTATTTCGTCTGATCGGGCTAATGAAGACGCACCTAGTGTCCTTTGTTGATTAATCATAAACAACTAGTCACCTTGATACAGATTCTTGAGCGACCTGCAATTAAAAGATAAGGTTCCCCATAGAAGTCTATATTACATGATACTTATAAAACCCCTTCATACTTAATGATTGTAAAGGGATGTCCTGTCATCAGCCCAAAGTGGAAAAAAAGCTTAATTACACAAACAACATTTAATTTGTTCATTCACCCAGTCTGGCACAATGGCAACATATTGAAATTTGGTTGGGAAATCTTGGGCTAAATGGTAAAATAGATCGCTAGTTTGTACAATACCAAGCTTTTGGTTGTCCAAACAGTCTTCAGCAGCTTGAAATCTAGTCAGAGTCTGTGAACGCACTCTGCACAACAGTGTGCAGCGGGCACTACGGTGCATGATGTAACAACATGTGACAGGTTGGGCAAACTAGCGGACCAGTTTCGGGCTGATGAAGATTTAATGTCAACTTGTCAAACCAATTTCACATATTAGAAATAAGCTATGTTTTCAACTTTGTGCTGATTCAGCTTGAGCACTTATTTCTCCCTCCAGCATGGTCTAGACACTTGAGCCCCTTTTCCTTGAAATTCAGAGCTCCACATATATGTGTAGTATTTGATGCGGTCCTTGGAAAGATTAAGGTCATGCAGTATGTTGTACACTCCAGCTCAAAGGAATTGGCATAGGGAAAGGGAAAGGGAAAAAAGGGAAAGAGCCGCAGTTTTAAACCGCGGTATATTTTGTCCAGTTAAGCATAAAACATGATGCTTATGCTTTTTAGGCTAAAGCATCATGTTTCATGCTGAACTGGACAAAATATACTGCGGTTAAAACTGCGGCTCCTTCCCTTTCTTTCCTTTCCCTTTCCCTATGCTAATTCCTTTGAGCTGTAGTGTATAATGGCAGTTTACCAGCCCATTAGTGTAGGGGAGCCCTTTTGCAAAACCTTGAAACTCTGCATGGATCAGCAGGATACCCTGACAATAAACCAATTGATGAAACCTTTCAGGAAAAGTGAAAAACTATCCTTGTGTAAGAGTGAACATAACGAAACACTTGAATTTTCCATGGTGATTGTATTTTTTGACCTGCAAAAGGGCTACTCTCCCTGTAACTCCTTTGAGAGTTTTTACAAGCCCTAGTAGATCTTCTCCTTATTTTTGTAAAGAGATACAGTAGGTCAGCATGAGAACAAGAAAAACTGATAACGTTATTTACTGTAGATGTTTAAATGATACAAAGATCCCTTTTTTCTTTAGGAAAATTGGTGAATGGGTCTTGATGTTAGAGGCTGACTCTCCTCTTGTCGTTTTACATGCTTTTATATTTAAGATTTCCATTCTTTTCTCCAAGTACAGCAGAGCTTGTTATCAACTTCCCAGCGCAACTACAATCAGTCAAATGCAGTCTGCTATACGCATTTGTACAGTGATTGACTATAATTAATCACTTTAAATCACTGTCAAATGGTCAAATGAACTCAGACTCCACTGTACCTGATTTTGGAATATTTTCAGCCAATTTGATTAAAAGTCGTATATTTGTATTCACCATGTTACCAAAATGTAATAAGACTGGACTCGCTGAAGTTCTCATAAAACATTAAATCTCCAAAATGTTAATTATTTCATATTCATGTACAATGTACTTACAGTACAATGAACCATCAATACAAATTGGGCACAAACATATCAAATCAGTTTAAGCTACAAAGCAAATAGGAGTATGCATTATCAGTAGGTGAAAAAAGCAAGAAAAATAGTTGTGCAATGACCTTAACACGCAGAAAATGTAATGTTTTTACTTTGCACAGTAATGCCAAACTCCATAGAATGTTTGTGTTTACTCCACTAAGTAACGGGGACACAAGATACATACGGGGGAAGGCAGGTTGGGGGATAGTGATCTCTCAACTGCATACATTTTGAATGTTGCTAAGCGACAGAAATTACAATGTGATCTGGCATGGAATCCTGGAGAATGATCAGTCAATCTCAAAGTCATGTGCCCTTTACTCTGTCTACTTTTGTGCATTTTTGCCTTAACCATTACATTACAGGGCTTTGAAAATTGCATTGACTTACCTCTTTCATAATAATGGTAATGAGAGGGTTACCACAGCACCCCACACAATTCCTGTATCTTGATCAGCATTTTGCCAGGAAACATAAAGAAATTACCTATTCTAAAACTTGCATTTTCATATCTCTTGGCCTATTGCAGATATTTTGAAACCACTTCAGATTGTAGCATGGTTCCCCCCACATCGAAAATAGCTTCATGAAGTAGCAGTTTATCATTTATCAAAATGAGTAGACAGTATTATGCCTTTGTTGTAGGCATTATGAAAGGGAAAGCGCAGTTAATCAAAGTTTGAGTATCTCATTTTGAGTTTCCTGCAGTAGGCAATCCTGATTCTTCATTGCAATCATTGCATTCACCGCAGTGGACTTTGCACATGATAAAATGGACCTTGCACTTGAGTAATGACTGAGAGACACTTTGCAATTTATAGAATCTGTGTCATCACTTGGATCCTGTTTCATAGGTGTAGTCAATTATAAATCAAACTTGTAACATGATAAATTACTCATATATTGCAGAGCCAATGGCTCGAGAAGTAGATGAGAACTATGTAATACCTTCATGGCAATAGGGCTATCCATTAATGCAGACTCCCCCCCCCCCCCCCCCCCACCCCTCCCTCATTCCCCACACGCACACTTATTGATGGTGTGCTTTGTTAAACCAAAAAAAAAAAAAAATACCAGTAGGCTATCAATTAAAATAAATGATGATTTTTCTCTTCATGTACATGTTAGAAAGTAAGAGTAAGTGAAGGAGTCTGAAGTTTCATATCCACAGCTGAAAAATATATATATGCAGGATATTACACTTGTACAAATACTAAATTCTGGTGTAGTGTAGATAGGATATAGCCATTCAGAAAATTTGTTAACTCCCACGAAGTTCAATTTTAATCAAGACAGACAAATTGGGGGATTTGGGGAGAATATTTCAACCATGCATGTTGACATTGACATCATCGCAGTTTTGTGATTTTTGCGGTTACTCAGGGGAGAACTATTTGAGTTCATGGAAGCTATAAAGTCTACAACTATTGTGCTTATTTACAAAGCGTGTGTGTGTGGTGATTTGGTCTGCTGTGTGTTGTTACGGTTACATTTTCCATTCCATCACAGGTCATATTCCTTCCCTCACAATAACAGAAGCATGAACAACTAAGCAAATTTTAGCCCTAAATGGAATGCGGTGGAAACAGGGGTGGACTTCGGCTTTTTCTGTGTGAATGTCGAATTGATTTATTTCCAAGAAATTGCAAATATAATAGATTGAATACATGTGATGTGAGCTACATGTAGGGCAATGGCTTAGGAGGATAATGCGATAATTTGACAGTTATGTTGCACAATTTATCGTGTTTTTTTGTAGTTTTAATTGGTCTTGTCACTAAGTTTACCATTATGGGGTATTTATTTTGTGATTGTACTTCAAACGTCATTGGTTTTATTGTTGCTTTATTGGTTTTAGCAGCAAAAATTGGTCTGTTCAGAAAGCTGTTTATTGTTCCATGCACAGCTCCAGAATTTATACCACTGTGGAGTAGAAATCAGGCTGATGCAAATACATGCATGTAAAAATAGTCATGGCTTTGCAGGGAAAGTGAACTTTCATGTGAAATAGGAAGTTCCTTTGGACGAGCAGTCTATGAGAATGCAAAGACCACCCTTGTTAAATAACACTTGAAATAGATGCCTTCCTGCACCCATATGTACTACCCGTATGCTCATGTAGGTGTAGTATGCTAGTACACATTATCATGGTTCAGAGAAATCAAATGCTAGAAGAGCATTTACCAAAGCACAGGTTTAAGTGAGGTCAGTTTAAATGAGAAAATGCATGGAGAACAAGAGAAAGAGAGAGCCAGGAAAGAGACAGATAAGCTCTTAAGGAGAAAAGGTTGGGATTGTGGTTAATGGAGTGGGAGGAGAGAGAAAGAAATCACATTGATATTTTACTCAATTCCAGAAACAATGGCATTCCAAGGGGGCCAATTTCCTTTTCTACGATACATCTGTCAATAGCAGCAACACTTCATTGGGCACAAAGGGGCGGTGGAAGTCTGTCTGTTCCAAAGACCCCGCCTGGAGCTTCATTAGGGCTATTGAGGTGCCCTTTTCTTAAGAGCACTCCACTGAGAAGTGTTTGTCCCACAAGGATGATGGGATTTGCTCCCGGGTTGTATGGGGCCAGCAACGGATAGCCCAAACACGGTATTGAACACTCCAAGAAATGTATGGATCCCCCCCCCCCCCCCCCCCAATCAGAGAGGTGCCTTTCCTCGTACAGTAGCAATTTAAGTCTGTAAACTGTAAGGCAATATTAAAGGGAATAGTCTATAACAATTCACAAATTCAAGTTCTTTTTAATCCTTTGGGTACAAGTACTGACTTCCTCATATAACAACACATTTTCTTGCCCTATAGATGGGACTGAATGGGTGAGTAGTCTTTACCTGGTTACACATATTTGATTCTAACAAGACATTTTCAGTTTCAAAAGTCATTGTGTATATTCCCTTTCATGTGTTGAGTGGGCAGGCTATGTAACAGGTCATTGATCTGTGATTGGACATTTGCTCCCATGACATTTCCTCCAGCCTTGATTAAGATGTAGGGTTTGCTGGAAAGGCTTATAAGGATTACTATCAAGTTTTAAGTTAGGTTTAGGAATCAGGTTAGCGCTACACAGTGCTTCCATAGTTATATCAATTTTTTCTTAAATCAGACAAGTATACATACTTGTACATTCTTATGATAGTTCAGATAAAAGCATTCTCTTTAAAATCACTTGAGGTTAAAGAGAAATAACATCTCGGGTAGGAATCCCAGTTCATGGTTGTTTTTTTTTCACAGCTGATTCAAATGTTAAAAATTTTACTCAATTAAGTACAGTGTACGTATGTGTACATGTACATGTTTATGAACTACACATAAAGTGAGAATTTATGAAAATGAACTGTGCATTGTAAAAAGGGCTGCATAACTTTGTGTTTTGTTCAGCTTATTTCTTCTTTTGATCATGTCTATTCCGGTATTATGATTTGGAGGAATGTTTGTAGGCGGGACCTAGAAAAATGCTGAAAAAACAGAAATGAAAATATTTTTCAATATGCATGTCAATGTCATGGGATGTATAAATAAAGTTCATGATCGTCAACTCTCAAAACTTTTTGAGAGGTTACATGGAAATGCAATTTATTTGTTTGTTTGGGCTTCAACCCCATGTATAAATTTTCTCCAATCCTAGACAAAAATAGAATTGAAATCACAAAGCAAATGTGTCTGAACACTTATTGAACCATGCACATTTGTATACCACATACCATGAAAGTGAAATGCACTGGATTGGTTACAAACAGTTGTTGGTGTGAAATGCAGAGTGGTTTTAGAGTGGAGCTTCGTATGTGAATACGTAGGAAAGCAGATTTAGTTCATGCACATGTTTTAAAAGGCAAAAACTCAATTGATGTATTTTTTAACTACTAATACACACAACAATGAATGATAGGATTTACATCAAATGTATTTTTGCCAGGTATTTGCCCACATGGTTACTAAGATGATGATTTTTTTTTTATTGTTTTGCTCTTGGTATTGGCTTTGTAAAAAGTGGGATAACTTGGGAGTTCAGGAAGTCAAAATGCTGGAATTTCAATGGCTTGAATGCTTGCCTATCCCATATATGGAATGCAAACACGGCTTATTGCTGGAGGCGTATAACATGCAGAAAAATAATGAATGACAGCACATCAAAGATCTGAATAGAGAGAGAGAGAGAGAGAGAGAGAGAGATAAGGAACATGGTAATGAGGTCTAATAGGTGAGACTGCATCAGTCTGGAGTTAGAAAACAGACGAGTTAAAAAAAAATAGCCAAAAAATCAGTCTTCACAAAAATAATTCCAAGTATTTGATATTTTGCTGTGAAATTTATTTAATTTCATGATCCAAAAAAAAAAATTGCTAGTTAAGCTACTAGTACTTATGTTGAAGGTGATTGAAGACAACTGCAGCTGTTAAGAAATGCACATGGCTTTGTGTGGACTTAGTTTGTGTATCAAGACCATGAAGAACTTGGAAAGTCCACCCGCATGCATTGTAACGTGGCTTCCTGGCTGTTCGGCATTATCAATCCAAACTACAATATTCTAGAAAAAGGTTTGGCTGCAGTAGACTAATCATTCTTATTTCCTTCTCCAGACATAGGGAAGGAAAAGGAGAATGAAAGAGTGACTAGTCTTGTGAATACTAGACTCTATTATTTCTAAATTTTTAATTAAATATGTCGCAAAGCGTGGAAGGCGGGTATCTTAGCTGATGAAGGTTGGCATTGATTTCCTGAGCAAATAGATGGCTACTTTCCCGTGGGAAAAGCTGACAATTTTTGTTGTGGGGGCAACTTTGCAAGCCTGATGCCATGAAGCAAACACCCTTAACTTTTATTTTGCATTTAAACCTTTGGAGAAAATGTATTTTTCACATTTTGCGCTCATACAGGGGCACTGTATAATACATTGCAGGGTGTCGACTGCCTCGAGACCCCATCAAAATTGTTTTCACTGATACTAAGTCAAACCAGATATAGCATTTAATTTTGGCAACAATGTTGATAACCCCAGGCTAGGGAAGAAGGGCCTTTTATCACCTTTGTCACAAACCATTACCATTATCTCTAATCTCTTTCTTTTTTTTCTGAGCAGTAAATACCAGCTGCCAGATGACAATGCAGATTTCAAAATAGTATCAAGGGAGAGCATCTCAATTAGGAGTGATCTTTTATTTGAAAAAAAAAAATGCTGTACATATATTAATATCATTTGTCTGAAAGGATGAAATGCATCCAGCTTTCATTACCAATTTTGATACAGCATTCATTAACCAAAAACAGACTACTGCTCGGTATCTTTAAGCTGCTTAAGTTGTGCTGTGTACTAACTACTAGGTGTAGGTTTTTTTTTTTTTTTTTTTTTTGGGGGGGGGGGGTATTGATTTATTAGCAGTGGGCAATTGCAAATGCTGAGCACAGAGGCAGGCACCATGAATCATGCACAATGAAGAGATTATTCATGTGAAGTACATGTTCTTGAAGACTGGTACACAAGATGAGAGAGGCTTACAGAGCAATATCTTGTACGCTCTTTTGATGTTTAATACCTGCTTATCCCATGGCTTGTAATCCACTGAGGATCCACTAAAGATTCCCAGTTTTACAAAAGGTGTTAATCTTCACAGCTCTCATTGAGCTTAGGATGCCTTTGGTGTTTAGAAATTGTGCTCATCCTGCTACCTTTAATTATAACAGGGATTTGTACTCCAATCACCTTCCTGATTACTGAGTAAGAAATCCCAAAGCCCCGTTGTCTAGCCATTGAAGTGGGGATTGGAGACTGTTTGAAGTGTTGTGATTGAGGTAATCTACATTGAGGACCAGGAGAGAAAGTGAGAAAGAAAGAGAGAAGGGGGGGGGGGGGTGGTGGTGAACGAATGAGGAGGAAGGAGAGAGAGAGAGAGAGAGAGAGAGAGAGAGAGAGAGAGAGAGAGAGAGAGAGAGAGAGAGAGAGAGAGAGGGAGGGAGGGAGGGAGGGAGAGAGAGAGAGAGAGAGAGAGAGAGAGAGAGAGAGAGAGAGAGAGAGAGAGAGAGAGGGGGGGGGGGGAAAGGGGCTTGCTAAACAATTATGGTAAGATAGAGGTGGAAAGAAAGGAGGGGAAGGAAGGAAATCGGAAGGGGAATTATAAAAATAGATGCCACACAATTCCTCATGATCATAAAATATATATGTGTATTGTATTTACAATAAACTATATGTTCTAAAAAAAACAAATAATGAATATTTTTCCGTTGCACTCATAAACATTCACTATTTGTATACTATACAATGGATTTAATACAAACTACATGATGACCATTGCAGTACAGTACATGTACAATGTATACTGACCACTAAACTGCTACTACAGTATGGCTCATTACATAATAAAGAGATGCTCCTCTCTTTATCACTGTATCAGGCATTCTAGAAGAATGTTTATTTTCTTGTTGGCCAGCTTCTGTTTGCTAATGCTCCCTGTTCGATTGTTATGTTAGGTCTCTTATGCAATTAAGCTGTCATGCTCTGGATGATGCTGGTCCTTTAATCTGCACTTTTTTTATCTGTGTGTTCTGGCATAATCATTGAAAGGACGAGCTCTGGAATGTACACTATGCATTAGTTGCATACTACCTCTGTGTATATTCTTTGGAAAGATAAAATGGTCCATTTTGACAGTGCATTGCATTCTCTCCACGTCCCTAATCCTTTCATTACCATGGACATGTTTTTTGAGTAGGAATTCAGTGGGAAACTCAAGGCTTAGTAAGAGCAGTATTTGGGTATGAGAAGGGAAAAGTCAGAGGAGAAATTTGAGAATGGAATCCATATGAATTGATATCAAATATGAGCAAGGAAATTAGAGAAGTAGATTAGTGAAAGTTTGACGGATATTGGATGAGTGATAAGACGGTTATGAATTTGTGACAATATTTGACGCTTAGAAATGTTTTCATTCAAGCAATCTGGAAATAAGATAATTCTTCTCAGGGTCAAACTGTGGATGTTTGGCAAATGTTGTTGATGCCCTATTTTCAGTGAGCCACCATATGTTCTCTCCCAAACCTGTGACTCGTTCACTGCAATATCATTCTAGTCTCATAATATCAGTGTCAGAACTTAAAGCCCTGATGGGTGATTAGTGATGTTGTACCCTGTGTATTTCCTGATGTTTTCTTGTATTGTTGTTCATAATTGCAAAAAGACAAACTGGTTCAGTGAATGATAATGGGACATGCATGTGCCAGATGTTTATTTAGGTCACTGGACTCTTGTTAATGTTGCTGTCAACTGAATGAACACCATATTAGGTGCGTCTTCATTAGCCCGATCAAACGAAATAGCGAGCTATTTTGCTGATCCGGGGAACTAGCCTGAAGTTGCAATCGCGTCTTCATTAGCTCATCGAAACTCCTTTGGCAACACAACGTTTGAACATGGGCAAACTTTTTGAGCAACTTGCACATAGTCATATACACTTGTACTTTGACAGCAAAATACTTCCCTGATAGGCTGGTATTAGCAAACTTTTTGAGCTACTGTACCCGCATTTGTGAACAAATGTAAACTAAAATACCGCACATGGGCAAAGCATCCTTTTTACACATCTTTTGTACTTCCGGTATACACTGAACAACTCAGCTGTGATAAGGTGTACACTTAATTATCAAAGAGAAGGGATTCTGTGCACTGAGATTGAAGCTGAGACAAACTTGCATGATACTCATTTCTTGTGGTGGGTCCATGAGTTGGAGATGGAGGAGGTGCATGTTGGAGCCTGGAGGGCACACATACCTTCAAAGAGAATAAGGACAATGATTAGCACAGTGATCAATAGAGAGATTATGTGTTGCCCCGCCCCCCCCAAATGAGGGGTGGGGGTGGTAGTGCACCTTATACTCTCCTGCTGGATCCACCACTGATTTCCATTATAATAGTAGAATGCACTCCAGCAGGCCTGCAAGGTAGATCATGAAACAAGTGTAACGCCTGACTTGAAAGTAAAGAGCTTTGTGGTTTTATGGTATTTGTCTTGTATAACCACATCATGAAATAGTGTGCTTATATGTACAGTGTTTGTAACAGATATCACAATGTGAAGCCATCGGTTCAATTCTTCTGCGTGCATTAAAAGATTATTTCTAGGCGTGAATTGAGGCAGCTTGTATGATGCATTTTCACTTTGTTTTCGTTTTAATTTTCCGACCCAAAGATTTACGTGCCAAAGCAGTATGCAGCTTTAGTTTGTACAGGAATTATGTTTTTATGTATGATTGTGTGTGTGTAGCATATATATATGTGTGTGTGTGTGTGTGTGTGTGTGTGTGTGTGTGTGTGCTTGTATGCTATACCTTTACTTGTGCGTAAGCCACGCCCATAGCCCATGTTGCATAAGACCACACACCCACCCACCCACACACCCAAATAGGGAGATAAATAGGGAGGGTGGATATCCAATTATTGCGGCCAGGCGTAACTGATAAGGATCCATGGGCTGTTATCTCTGCTCATCTTTCTGGAAGTTGGCTAATTGTAGGAAATGATGATTGACAAATCTATGTTTGTTTTGCACTGTTGCAGCTCTGCAGGTGTCTTTGTATACACACTGGACTTGTCCACTGAAGATTTAATAGATGGACCAACTTCCTGAGCTTGGCGTCCCTCAGCACCACCATTGTGTGACTGGACAAAGGAAAAGACTTTAAAAAGTAATAGGATCTTGTCTTGCCCAATCAGGACCAAGAACCACAAATATGTGGTGTGGGGCACTAAAAGTTTTGATTTAAAATATTCATAATTATAATGAAATACATCAAATGAAAGAAAGTAAATTACTGCACAAAAGTAAAACGTTTTTGTGGATTTCTGTTACAATATGTTTTTTGACTGTTGAAATGATTTCTTAAAGTGAGATTAAGGTAAACTAATCAATAAATCCTCATTTGTAGTGTATGTAGTGTAATTGGAGGAAGTGTGATATTTGAATGTGTGCATGCAGAATATAAAGCTGTGGGCTACTTTGTTCTTCTACACTGAAATCACAATTATGTCTGGATACATAGACTATCCTTCCTTTTCTGTCCTTCAGAGCAGGGTAGTCTGTGTGTCCTGCTTTTAGTTTTGAGTTTGGTGCACAAGCAAGGAGCAGACCACACCTCTCATTTTTAGCATAAAATTTGGCCCACAGGTGTGCATTGCTTCTATGAAGCAGAAGATGAAAATTGATACAGGGTGATATGGTGAGAAGACCAGTAAATTCTCAACTATAAGGCTGAATGTTCCTTTTGCAGGTCAAAAAAAAAATCTTTTTTGGTAAAAAAAACACTGAAAATGGAAGAAGATGCTGCATTCAAACTTTCCTCCTCAACAATGCATGCATTTTGATGCATTTTAGTAACTAACTAGGCTTAGAGAAAGGATTCATGAATATGGCCCCTGGAAACTAACTTTAAGGAAAATTATAGCTATCAGAAGACTTGGTGCAGGATTTGGGCTGGTTGTCCGAAACCTATAGCCTAGAGACCGGAGATGCTACATGTATGGTGGTGGCATGGTGCACTATGGTCTTTCGCCCGTCTACTCCACAATGCATGCATTCAATGGGAGTAATGCCCGCATAGCACGCTGAGAGCATTCGATTATGAATGTAGCCTATGCTCGCTGCGGTTCAAACATAAACGACGATAATCACTGGTATTCACTTTTTCAGAAAATGTTTGTTGTGCTATGATTGCTATTTCATACACATTATTGTTAGGGTATACTACTGATTCCTACTGAGTTTCATGACTTTTGCAAATGGGACACTCTGTCTTTAACAGCTAAAGTAAGAGGATGGAGGGCGCCAGAATAGTGAGGGAAAAATTGGACTGGATACAATGTCACAATTTACAATAACCAGGGAGGAAATGGAATTAAGTGAAAAGAGGAGAGTTGAGGGGGCAAGGGGTGGGTGGAAAACTTAAGTTGTTTGCAAAGCTAATTCTTTTTCGTGTGTACGGGATAGGGAAACAGAGAGAGAGGAGAGAGAGAGAGAGAGAGAGAGAGAGAGAGAGAGAGAGAGAGAGTAGGTATTGGGGAGGGATGTCATCTATAAATGAATCATTTCACCACAATATGTCACTGATGCATCTTTAGCAATTCGAAAAATAGCTCAAGGAAATCATCGCGATGTTATTCTACCCCTCTTGTTGTCTGGATAAATTAAGCAGTGGCTGTTTGAAGCCAGACTTAATAGAAACATCCCTGATGCAAAACAAACCCTAGACTTTGTAAGCACATCAGAGTTTAGCTGGCAGGCTGCCCTGGATCTAGTCTGGCTTCCAGGCTTTGGGACTTAAAATTTATACTTAAAAATCAGAGTCTGGTGCACTCACAGGACTAGTCACTCTTTCATGTTTATCTCTTCTCCCTTTGTGTCCTAAATTAGTCTGCTGTAGCCAGACACATTTATTGCACAGTGTATTTTTTTAATTGAGAGTGGCCAACTGCCTGGAAATGTGAGGGAAGCACTCGTCAGATTGCGCTTGTTCCCACGCATGCGCCCATATATGGCAAAAACACTTGTTATTTCTGAGTCAGGAGATTCACGTGATTAAAAAAAGCTTGCTTTACTAATTGGAAAAGACACAAATAGCCCTGTGTTGTATTTGATATACTGTAGGTACATCCTCTATGACAGAAAGCTCATTTGGAGAAATTCATGAATATTGTCCATCATACACTTGGATGCCGGTGAGCAGAAAACCTGGGAGTGTACATGTAGCATACAAATACAAAACATGTTTCTTTTACCAATCAGATATTTAGCAAAAACTCTACATTCTGCAGTTTCTTTAACATCAATACTTCATCTTTATGAACTTTTGGTCTGATTTTCCTCAAACTGTCCCTCATTCACTTCTGCGACTTTTATGCTTATACATTTATGTTATGATATAAGTCATTTTTTGTAGGCTGTTCCGCTAAATTAATTGAGGTTTTCACTGGATTCAGAAGTCAGTAGCTAACCGTCAAATTCTCATTGTTGATTTTAGCCAATTCAGAAGAAAATTCAGCACTTTCTACTACAGTGAAATTCTCTATGTGGTTTAGCAAAGTCAACAGGATATTCAGCACTTTCTATTATAGATAAAAGTCACTAGTGGTATAGATTACATGAGCTGTAGTCATGATAGAATTGTTCTGCCATGATTAGGAGTCTCATTCTCATTGAATTACAGGATCAAGTCAAGGAATGAGCTCAATATGATCTACAGTGTAACCTGCTGTAGTGACTACCTTTAATAGAAAGACCACATGTCTATAAGTCCATATTTTTGGTCGACATTTCCTCTTGAAACCTACATTAAAGGGCATATACTGTACTGGGAAGACAAAAAAAACTTTCAAAAGGTGATCGTGAGCAATCTTCTTGCCAATGGTTTTAAATTCATGTATTGTCCATTTTAGAAACTTGCTGAAAATGATTCGCATTTAAATGGTCTACATTTGGAGTGATAGGTAGTTCAATCACAAATCCTCAAATGTTCGGGCCGAACATTTTGAGTGTTTGTGCTTTAATCAATGAGTACTCTAAATGTGGATTATTTGAGGGCAAATAACTTTCAGCAAGTTTCTAAAATGGGCAATTCATGCATTTAAGACCATTGGCAAGAAGATTGCTCACGATCACCCTTTTGAAGGCTTTTTGTCTTCCCAGTACAGTATATGCCCTTTAAAGTAACCTGTATAAAGATCACCTGCTCATAACCTGTCTTCCTTGGGTGGTCTTTATATACAGGTTTCACGGTACAGTAGTTATTGAAATTGAGCAAGACCAGGACCTACGTTGATTACAGATAATTACAGGTATATTAATCTTCACACCTACTGTCATTTAACATTAACTCTCTCAGTCCCTTAGGCATGAAGATGTGTAGTAAGCCAATGGGGGTTTCAAGGCCTGGTAATGTAATGGTTAATAGATATTAGGGCCAGGGCCAACCCTGTTGAATTCTCTTCCACAGAGTTTGAAAACCCTGACTTCAGTGACCACCTTCAAGGGCAACCTAAAGACATACCTGTATAATGTTGCTTTTTGACATACAAGTTCATACCTGTATTGTATGTTTTTTTCTCTCTTTAATTTGCTCTAAAGCGCCTTGAGCATCTACAGTAGTTAAGATGGAAAGTGCGCTATATAAATTCTATGTATTATTATTATTATTATATGGGTAAATATGAAATGTGGAGCCGATTAGCATTAGATTAGAATTAGATGTCATCAGATTTTGGTGTTGTCTAACGATGGTAATTAGGGAGTGGAATGGGTATGGTTTGTACGTCAGTAGAGGGTGACGAGGAGGGGCGGGAGGGGGAGTAGGGAAGATAAGGGGGAAGGGAAAGGAAAATAAGTGGGTAGGTGGGAAGGGATGAGGAGAAGGAAGATGAAAGGCTACAGAAGATTTACTGTGTCTCTCTCTAACCAGGATGGGTTGTTCGGGTATTATCAAATTGGCAACAATTTGGAGATTGCCGTAGCATAAAATTTTATCCTGTTTAAAATCAAGGCTGTGGCCCAGTTATCTTACCGCAAATAGCACACAAAGGATACAGTACAGAGTGGAAATCTCCCATTTACAAGATGTGCCCGATTACACCAATTGTGCCATACGGACAGAGTTAATAGGGCCTGTAATGTTCACATTAGTCTTGATTCCAGCCCAGGCTGTTGTGCATTTCTGATCCAAACAATTGAATTAATGGGTATGAGTGCAGAAGACTAGGCATACTCTTATTTATTCGCTGCCCCACCCAAATACTTAAGAAAAGGAGGAGACTGTAAGAGTCACTAGGCTATTGGATCCTCCACTTTATTTTTTAGTTTGGATTTATAATGTGCAGAAGCCTTAGAGCCAGGCTAAGTTCATGTTTGGCATGACACACACGGGACGGTATACCTATCATTGCATTGATCTCCTTGATTCTTCCTCTCAATATGAAGAAGAAGGATGTGAAACATTTATGACACATCCAACACGATATGTAACCTACCCAATATACCTCACGCTATGGCAGTTTGTATACAACACCAGTCAGAAAAACATGGAAAGCAGTGAAAATATCGTGAAAGGCAGTCGAAAAAGAATGGAAGGCCGGAGTCCCTGAGTCGAGTACGTCAGCACAAGGCCTATCATCACTTGTAAACGTGAAAAGTTTAATTTGTTTATATTAACATTGTTTTATGATTGTAATGTTCGTAGAAAATCTACAAAAAAAACCCTGCTATGCTCTGTCATGAATATTCATAGCCATAGACCAAAATAAGCCAATGACTGACAAATCTGTGACGTCGTACGAACTCATGAACTCAGAACTGGGAAAGGATATGTTATTGGTTGAATAAAAAGCAGCGATGACCAAATTGGGTAAGCCTTATGAATCATGCATAAAAATACTCTTGTTACGCATATGATAAACATATATGAATAGTGATGAGAATATGAGTGATGATACACACATTCGACTCAGGGACTCCGACCTTCCACGTTTTTTTGTCTGCAGTTGTATAAAATCTGCCACACAGCACGAGGCATATCAGATAGGCTACACAATATAAGGAGCCTGATTTTTAGTATGACCTTATTAATACACTGTACAGGGTATCTTTGCTAGACAAACATAATCACACAAGTCTGTCAGAGGAGAAAGTGTGAATCTTTAATTCTAGATGATCCACATGTGAATTAAGTCACAAGTAATATACACAAATTGTATAGAGCTCTATCATGTCTGGCTCTGCAAGGAGTTAACTACGATATTGCAGTCCTTTTCATCCGCATTGCTAGACATGAACTCACTCTTCTGTCAATTGAACAAAGCAAACATGCTTTTATTGTCAACATACATGTAACCAGGAAGTTCAGGAGTTTCCCAACATGTATTAGAGGCAAACTGCAAAGTAGAATGGTTTTCTTGCATTATTTGCTGCTTAAGTTTCATATTTCCCAAGCTTAATCTCTCTGCTATTCTTGTGGTCCATGCAAAGTGTATAAATTAAGTGCAACTTTTTATTCCAATGACTAGCTTGTCATTCTTTACATTCGCAGCTCATGTTTGTGGACAATGCAAACATTATCTTCTCTCTTTCTTAACATTGCTTGGATGTTTCTGACATAGCAAGGGCTATTCCAATTCATGATTCATATTTACTAGTGTGGAGTTTATGAAAAGAGTTTTACATGTTGTGATTTACATGGCAGCGATAGAAGTCGACATGAATTTAGACTTCGGTCTAGTGTAGGTATTGGCCTCTCAGGCTCAGCGTAGCACTACAATTAAAACGACGAAAAGGGGCGTATCATTTTGAATTTCCAACGGTCAAAACGCACGCGTGCGGAATTGAGTGATGAAATCTCTGAAAATTGATCTTCGCATATCTCCGTTTGAGTCCGTTATTTTTCCATCTAAATTCATGTAACTTTCACCATGGATGTAAACATATCATATCATATCATATATGAATTTTCAATAAATACGACGTAGTACTTTTTTTTTAATGAATATATTTGTGATTTGATTGAACGAGTGAAGAGGTGTTTATTTTTTCCCGACACAAGTCTGCGACCGAATAAATCTTCAAATGATTGACATGATACTAGAGTTCAGACCCCAGTCTCCCTCTCCACGAAGTTTCGTGTTGGAGCAATTAGGATTTCTGTCAAATTTTGAGCAAAGAAATCTCATACTTTTTACGAAAATGCTGGATTTTCACATCTACGATTGAGCAATGCGCAGGTGCGGTTCACACTGCGTGTCGGGGCTGCGTATTTCCCGCTAATGTTGGCTTATCATTGTCAAAAGCTTTCGAGATTCCGCACTCTTGACCCATACGCTTTTGTAGGTATTAAAGTAAG
Source organism: Arbacia lixula (assembly GCA_963669155.1). Classification (NCBI taxonomy): domain Eukaryota; kingdom Metazoa; phylum Echinodermata; class Echinoidea; order Arbacioida; family Arbaciidae; genus Arbacia; species Arbacia lixula. The sequence goes on from OZ022583.1 coordinate 17,655,825, forward strand.
TTTAGGCGTATTTTGTTTATTTTCCACAATCTCTTTCAATTGTGACATTTACCTGTATGTTTTGCACTAAAATGCTCCAGCAAGAAATGTATTAGAAGAATTCACAAGCTCACAGGTAAACAACCTTCCGTAATTTTGGAATACGTCTATTCTTACACAGTTACAGAGGCATGTATACCCATAGATAGTTCTGACGTAGTCATATCTACACCCATACATCAGCTCACTTCTCGGTTGTATTGCAAAGTAGTCACATTTATCACGTTTATGCAGTCGGGCTAGGACAATCGCAAGACACCATTGGCACTGCCTCTCGCACAGGCAGCTAGCTGCCTCACGCTGGTGAACCACACCGGTTGTATTGTCAGCTACCTCACGTAACGCACCGGTAGTCGGCTAGGCTGCTCCCATACCGAACCCACGCATGCCTTGTACACGCTTTGCCAATGGACCATTCCGACATTCGAGGGGTCGACTATGGGGTTGTTTTTGTTTTTTAACGACACAACCGTGCGACGAAAAATCAGAAAATGAAATTTGGAACATAGCTAGAATGTACTCTGATAAATCATATACTGCAATTCATTTTTTGGAACAATTGCTACAAATATGAAATTTAAAGCCTTTTTTAAAAGCTTTTTTTTTCTTTTTTAGTGCTATGTTTCATCCTTATTTCCATGATGTTTCATGACATGAAACTCCCCAAAATGTAATTACAATTGAGAACAACTCTTTCCTGTTAATATAACGTTGAGATTTTGTTATTTGGAGCCATTTTGAGCGAGATAGCACAATTTTGCTAAGACACTTCCCCGGCGGTTTCACGGAAAACACGATGCGATTCAGCGGAATTTGAGTACACCGAAGAAATGCTTTCGCCCGTTAATTATAGTGCTACGCTGAGACTGCTCTTGTGTTAGTAACACTTGATCTTACCAGACTATATTGAAGGGAAAGTTTACCATGACTTTGACTTGGTTTTGATAAAAACAGCACCATGAAAGAAGCATATGAGTGAAGGTTTAATAAGAACCAGTCAAGTTACAACTTTTTAAAGTATTTATTTTGTGACATCACATGCGAGTTGCTCTCCTATTTATGATGTGTACTATCTTGGGGGGAAAATGTCAATTTTCTCCCGCGGATATTTACCATTTCACCCGTGCATTTGATACATCAGTAGGCACATGTTGTTATACACATATACCTCAATGAAATGGATTTATTCTTTCATCTTATACAGAAAGAGAGCAATTTATGTAATCATAGAGCACACAGCATATTAAAGAGGAACTCCCAAGTGACTTCACAAAATCAAAACTTTAAAAAGTCATAACTTTCTTATCCTTTGACGGATTCTTGTGAGACCTTCACTAATATGTGTCTATTTCTTCATTTTTCTGCTTTTATTAAAACCAAGCAAAATTCATGGTGGACTTACCCTTTAAAGTAGTTATGCTGGTGGTCACTGAAATAGCTGGGAGTTTTTATAGTTTGAGATGAAAGGAGTCTCAGCAAATCGTCTCTCATTTTACTGCCTCCTCAAGTAGTGGGGTGTGATTTTAGTGTATTTGTGTAATGTCTAGCATATTGCTGGGAAATTCTTTCCCACTAATCCCTCTATTCAGAGGCAAGCATTCAGAATCCAAGGCGCTTTCATGAGAAACCTGAGCTAAGAGCAGGGGAACCGTGGTGCAACCCCTTTTCTTGAGGATTAATGTCAGAGGGTTCTCTTCCCACCCCCCTTGTACCTTCTTACTATTTCCGTTCTTTTAACCAGAAAAAACATAGTTCTTGCCTGCCCCCTCTATGTAGTGATAGGTCCATGCACCGTAAAGGGCAAGTCCACACTGAAATTAAGTTGGTTTCAGTAAAAGCAGAAATGTGAAAGAAACATTTTAGTTAAGGTTCAATGAAATCCCAGCAAAGGATAAGAAAGTGACAAATCTTTCAAGCTTTGATTGTGTGACATCAACAAGTGATATGCTCTCCCATATTTTGTGTACTATTTTTTTTTAAATTATATTTTCTCAATATGATATGCATCATTTTGGTGCGTTTGAGATATCATTAAAGGGCATATACTGTGCTGGGAAGGCAAAAAAGCCTTCAAAATGTAATTGTTAGCAATCTTCTTGCCAATGGTCTTAAATTCATGTATTGTCCACTTTAGAAGCTTGCTGAAAGTTATTTGCCCTCAAATGATCCACATATGGAGTAATTAATGATTAATGGTTAAATCGTCAAAATGTTCAAGCCGAACATTTTGATGATTTGTGATTTAATCACTCATTACTCCAAATGTAAATCATTTGTGGGCAAATAACTTTCAGCGAACTTCTAAAATGGACAATACATGAATTTAAGACCATTGGCAAGAAGATTGCTAACAATTACATTTTGAAGGCTTTTTGCCTTCCCAGCACAGTATATGCCCTTTAAAACATGTTTTTATATACAAACTGCAATGAAACAAATTATTCCTTCATCAAAAGCCAAAAAAGACCAATTTATGTACCTGTGATTATACAGTACACAACATATGGGAGAGCACCTCGCACATGACTTCACAAAATTGAAATTTCTATCAGAACTTTCTTATCCTTTTATGGATTTTTGTCAAACCTTCTCTAATATGTCTCCTTATGTTTCTGCTTTTATTGAAACCATCTTAATTTCAGGATGTACCATAGCCGTAAAGGAATTATAGCCCTTTTACAGAAGTCATGAAACTCAGCATGAATCAACAGTATAATCTCACAGTCATAGCTTCGAGAAGCTTTTTTCAGGAAAAGTGAAAAACTATCCTTGTTATGTTTGAAACAGCTCGTTCGTTGTCGACCATCATGTACATTTATATATACCTTAGTGCACCGGCCAGTGTATTGGTCATTTGGGTTCTGCTCACATCAACGTATCACTGTGGTGCATACGGCCATGATGACAGTGATGCGTGCTATCATTGTCTTGGTCTCTAGGCTACAGAAAGCACTGAGTTTTAGGGCGTGTTTATCAACTCTTTTTTTGGGTAGAATTAAGGTTTCCAAACGCGTTTCATTTTTTTTAAACACGTCTCAGAGAGTTGATCAACGCAAAGGTGTTTTGATTATGGGGTTCGGAAAGCTGTTTTGAAACACGCAAATTTGTACGTTCCTAAACGCGTTTGAGCCAGAAACGGGTTTAAAGAAGTGAGATAAACGCAAAGCTGTTTTGAAACGGCTTTAAACCACGTGCTTTCGGTGACAAGGCCGGTTTTCAACTTGGGCGATCGAGTTGATCAACGCGTTTGGAAACGCGTCTGTAAAGGCCTTTGGAGTTGATAAACGCACCGTTTCCACATTTGGAATAATTAATGATTATCAGTGAAATCCTCCAAATGTTCAGACCGAACATTTGGGGGATTTGTGATTTAATCACTAATAACTACAAATGTAGATCATTTGAGGGCAAATAACTTTCAGCAAGTTTCTAAAATGGGCAATACGTGAATTTAAGACCATTAGCAAGGAGATTGCTCATGATCACCTTTTGAAGGCTTTTTTGTCTTCCCATTACAGCATATTCCCTTTAACTAGAAAGACATCGTTCTCTGCCTGCCTCCTCTATGTAGGCCTGAGCATCTTAACAATCCTGGGAAACTTTCCCCGGCCGGTATTGATGGGGGGTTTTCTAAGCGGGGAAAGAACAACCGCTGTGGCGCATTTACAGGTCACTCTCTGCCTCACCTCTCCTGAATGAAGAACAAACAAGGTTTGGGGCATGGAGTGCCCCCCACAATAACCCATTCTCCTACCATGTTCAGACTGCCCCTAGATGATGGAGCATAGAAGAAATGAGAGTACATATTAATCGCGATGGGAGAGCAGAGATGCTTTGGTTTTCTATACCACGCATAAAACAACAATAACAACAGCAGAGAATTATTTTGCCGGTAGCCTGTTTTTCTATCCAGTTTGTGTATTTTCCCTACCCTGGAAGGATTGAGATAAGAATGCACTGACCTGCTCCATGCTGTAATTTTACTTTTATAAACTGTTTTTGCGTTTGCTTTCATAATGTACTTTACTTTCCCTTTGCCACATGTGCCTTGTACAATCACGTCTGTATGTTTACGTGGGCCTACTTATTAGGGTTTTAGGCTGTTAGTGTATGTGTGGACACATTACATGCATTAATATGTACACATAAACAGAGCACTTCAATCACAACTATAAAGTCTGGACACATTTCATGCACCCTTCCCTCTTCCCTCTCTTGGAGATTGAGAGAGGAGACTGGTTAGTCTGTGTATCCAGCCTCGGTTTTCAGGACAGGATAATCAAGCAGAAGTAGCTTGCAGCCTGGAGCTCAGACTAGTTTAAAAGCGTACAGGTTTTTCAATCATCTTTTTGTCTGAAAAACTCGCTTGAAATCAAATCTGTGCTCCATCCTGAAAATCCCGTTCTTAAGTAATCAGGCTTCCCTAAGTGTAAGTCAACCACCATGTGTTCACCATGTGGTGCTGTTATCAATGTTACAAGAGCTGAAAGCTCATTAGTATACTTTGCACTTCAATATCATCCCAGTTGATTGCCTAGTCTCTGTCTGCACATCCAGATTTTCCCAATTATTTCTTGCAACTTAAAGCTTTGGGTGAAATTTGCAGTGTTCTTGTAGACTTTAACCACATCTTTCAAATCTAACATCTTTTACTGTTATGAAGACATATTAAATTTTAATCGAAATTAAGAGTGGTAATAGATTTATGTTTTGTATTTAATACGGTCACCCTGAGGCCTGAATATGAGAAGGAGAATGCCGGTATTTATGGAGAGTGAGAAATTCCACCCTCTCTCTCTGGCAGTGAGAACATGGCCATGTCGACCTTTTAATGTCAGGTCTTTCAGTTCACTTGCTGTGCGGCATTATATGAGAACTGATTTCACGCTTTGATAACTGCAACAAAAGCTGGGGACTAGTATTTCTCTTCTTTTTTTTTTTATAGAGAAATGGAAGAAAATGGAAGAGGAAGGAGAGAAAGCAAGCCCTGAAGGAATATTTGAGCTGCGATCTGAGCCCTGAAAAGAAATTTGTAAACAGGCAGCAGTCAGGCTGAAATTTGTTCCTGGAGATTTGGAGTTATTTTCCCCTTTTCTTGCAGGCGTGGTAATTCAGGACACCCTAGTGGGTGTGTGGATTGGTCTAATAAATGGGTTGTCGTGGTTATTAATCTGGGAAAGTAGCAGTTTCAAGTGGAATTATCCAGCTTTTAGATTACATAGGTCATTTTGATGGACTCATCAGATGTGGTAGGACTATAGGAATATACGAAAAAAACAAAACAAATCCAACCTGTAAACTTGTTAACTAGCTTTCAAAAACCTCTTACATGTACACAGTTTACATGTATAATTGTGCAGAAATAATATGAATTTTACAATTCAATACCATTTAATTATTTTCATGGCTATATTATTAGTCATGAGGTATTGATATCTGCTGAGGTGAACTTTAAGAGATTCAGCCTTGTCTCAGAATTAGTGCACATTCCTGTCATATTTGTAATCATGAGGGAGGTTTCCAATTAATATAATCTAAACGATTTATTGGCATGTCAATAAGGGGGTCAAGTTTATCAAGTGAGATCCGTTATTCCTCCCCTGTAGTTTAGTGTTGAGCGTGCATTCAAAAACGAATATCTCAGAGACCCATTAGAAAGTAGTCCTCTCTGTTTTTCATTTTGATTTCATTTCGATTTCATTTGCAGATTTAGATTTCATTTTGCAGCATGCACAACATATAGCTGCGCTACTATCTAGCTATGCTTGTAGATTATGAAATATCATTGGTTCTTACTTCTGTAAGAACAGGCTGAAAATATTCTTTAAGATCATCCAAAAACATAATTTCTAGGTCACTTTCTAATCAGTTTTAGTTAGCACAGGGTTTAGTACATGTGATATGCCTGCATGTCTGTTGTTCATGTACATGTATCAGTGCATGCATGCAGTGGTGTTCCCAATGCAAGATTCTAACACTGCACACACCACAGTGGTGTTGATATACAGTCCTGATTGTCTGAGACAGGAGAAGACCTGCAGCTATAGGTGTATCTTCAGTAGCCCGATCAGACGAAATAGCGAGCTAGTTTGCTGATCTGGGGGACGAGCCTGAAGTTGCAATCGCATCTTCATTAGATCGAAATTTGGGATATGTAAGCTTGAAAGTCTAGATGCATAAATTATCCTGATGTTCGCACATACGCAGTGTGCGACGGGAATAGGCCACTACCACATGGCCTCGGTTGAGAGCTCGCATTCACGCATGTATGTAAAAACCCAGTATGTAAACAATGCCTCAGTGCGCGTTGATGCATGCCGGGATCGAGAAATTTTCAGGCTAATGAAGATTAGCTCCATTTAGCCCAAGATTTCTTGGGAAATTTTCTCGACCAAATAGCTAGCTATTTTGCGTGATCTGGCTAGGCTAACCTGATCAGAACTCTATCGCTAGCTATTTCGCCACATCAAGCTAATGAAGACACCCCTAAGGTGTGTGGTTAGGGGTGTGCCTGATTAATCCTAATCCTCAAGAGGCCAAGTGTCCCTCCTTCGGGTTGCTTGTATCCTGAAAGGAGTCCATGCAGGTTTGGGGGAGGAAATGGTGGTCAGATCCTTATTAGTTACAGCCTATGGCTTGACGTGAATCATGGTGTTATCATATGAATGAAGGCATGCACTGATGATGAAACAACATTTCTTTCAATTCATTGCTATTTAGTCACTTCTTCCTTCCTTCCTTCCTTCATTTTTGATCTATATGATATTCATTCAATCAGTCATGTATGTATTTATTTATTATTATTTGATTTATTTCCATCTGATATTAATGTTTTCCTTTATTCCTTCACTCATAGCTCCAAAGCTACACAGCTACATAGCTGTTGCAATCAATAATTCAATCATCATTCAACCATTTACTGTATCAGTTGGTCAGTCGTTGAATAATTTGATGAAACGAATATGAAATTAGAGCAGATGATGACAAAGATGTTTGCTTTTACTTTATGCATTCATTCTTTCATTCTCTATTGTATTCAATCTTTCAATCACCAATAATTCATTCATTATGTATACACTCCCCCATGCATTTACTTATTCTTCTTACAAAACAGAGAGTAAAATCCATATGAAAAAAAAGACAATTGTTAAAAAAAAGGTCAAGTAAAATAGTTAACAAAGCAAATAACCCACACTAGCTTATATATAAAAAAAAAAGTACTAAAGAATATATTTTTAAACAGATACGAGTTTGGAACTGGCTTTTTGATTTTCCTTCAGTTTGATTATGAATCCATTATGGTATTTTCACAGTTTCCACTCCATCCCCTTCAAACAGGGGCGTAGACAACGGGGGGGATGAGGGGGATGCATCCCCCCCACTTCACAAGGTGGGGGGGATGGCATGTACAATCATCCCCCCCACGTTTGGGGGAATGATATGCTTACTTAATAATGATAATAATAGTAAAAATAATAATGATAGCAATTATAATATTAATAATGATATTTATCATGATGATATTAATCCTCATCATTATTGTAATCGTGTTTATTGGTATTAGCCGCATTCACATGGTGAAAGCCTATTCAGACAGTAAGTATTTTGTGGTTATCTCGTGGTTTGTCTTCACTAAGCAAAATAGCATAACTTTTTATCAAAGAGGTTTTGGGCAAAATAATTTGGCAGGATTGTTTCTCACCTTATTGACTAACTTCTGTGTGAAAATCACATTAATCCAAATATCCAATAAGTCATGCGTGAGTGTGCAAATTTAAGAGGCAAAAATGTAACTTTTCAAAAGTCACAAGGGTAATTTGGGGTTTTCTGTCATATGAATTCTTGATGAATTCTATTTCTGGTGCATAACTTATGTCCTTTCATTGTTTATCATCCATCTCTCGATGCACCTACACCTATCCCGACATTTAACCCATTTAACCCGTTTAAAAAATACTCCTACCTCTGGAGTTTGAAAATTTTAAAAACCCTTTATTTTTGTAAAAAAAACATTCAACTGGATATTTTGACAAATATGTAACGTGACCTGCTATGTAAACATTGGAAGTCATTTCCGTGTCATGGTTGAGTGAATACACTTTAAAAATCGCACAAAATAAAGAAATACCAAAATGTACTGTTAAAACGGCATAAACAATTACCCTTGTGATTTTTGAAAAATTTACATTTTTGCCTTTAAAACTCGTGCATGACTAATTGGATTAATGTCATTTTCACACAGAGGTTAGTCAATGAATTAAGGAACAATCCTGCAAATTATTTTGCCCAAAACCGCTCCGATAAAAAGTTATGCTATTTTGCTTAGGGGGGGGGGGGGGGGGGGGCTAGATCTCGTCGAAACTATGACTGTCCATTTAAGGCATAGTGCAATGTATGTGTGTGTGTGTGAGAGAGTATGTGTGTGTGTGCGAGCACGCTTGTGTGTGTTATTTTACTTCATTTAGTATGCATCAGATTGCACGATTTCAAGTTCAAAATTGCAAAAGCTCCCTACCGTGGGAGGAGGGACACCCCTCTCCCACACCCTCCCCTCGCTCGGGCGCTTTCGTGAGCGTGTCCCTTACATAATTCACAGCGTGAATTGATTTTCAGATTCTAGGATGGCTCATAATAATAAGTTGAAAACATCAAAGATCACTTCTTTTTCAAGCACAATGAGAAAGAAGAACATGATGACGAACAGCCGTCTACGTCAAAGTCGGATGATGTCGGAGATAGGCCTGTTCTTCCGGAAGTTGAACCAGAAGAAAGTGCCGTTGAGGGTGATGAAGCATCTGAGGCGAAAAATGATGATGAAACTGATGGAGGTTTTAACGACTGGGTTAGCCCCAATTAACTTCTTCCATTCCAGCACTAGAAACTCAACCGCAGAAAATTTTGATTCAAGCCAAAATGGGACCCAAACTACCCCGGGATCCATCGCGAACCCTCCCTGCAATATTGTGTCAGTTCATTCTGTACTCGTATGCCACGGTGTGTAGATCTTTTCGAAACTATGACTGTCCATTTAAGGCACGTGTGTGTGTGTGTGTGTGTGTGTGTGTGTGTGCATGCACGCTTGTGTGTGTTATTTTACCTGATTAAGTATGCATCAGATTGCACGATTTCAAGTTCAAAATTGCAAAAGCTCCCTACCGTGGGAGGGGGGACACCCCCCTCCCACACCCTCCCCCCAGCTCGGTCGCTTCGCTCCCTCGCTAGGGCGCTTTCGCGCCCTCTCGAGCGTTGGCAGCCCAGCCATCCCCCCCAGGTGTACGAACTTGTCTACGCCACTGCCTTCAAAACATGGACATTGAATGCCAGTCACCCTACCATTGTGTCACATGTGACTGCCTTGAAGGAAGTTAATGCACTGTGAAATGTACTGTACATGTATGTTGAAGAGGACAAAGGAAGAAAGACCTTGGGAGGATCAAGAAATGTTGACAGAACATCCCAGATGTCATTTCTGCATCTGGTATGGTGGCACACACGGATGAGCAGTGTGTAGACTCCTTCCTGATCAGCCGGAAAATTATATTATTGTGTATCAAATTGGCAACGTCATGTTTCTTGAAGGAATAACAAAGCAAGTGATGCATTTAATCTTGTCGTGTCTGCACCTGGTGTGGTAGCACACACAGATGAGCAGCGCTCAAAGTCCTTCCTGATCAGCAGGAAAATAATACATTTAGTCGCTTGTTTCAAACATCATTTTGCATCAAATTGGCAACATTATGTTTCTTTATAAAGGGATAGCCAAGCAAATGATGCTTAATATCTTTTCTTGTCTGCATCTTGTGTGGTACATGTAGCACACACGGATGAGCATGTAGCAGCTTTCTGTCTTAAAAGACAAGGTGTCAAACTTAAATATTAATTTTTGGTAAACCTTTTATCAAATTTTGTTATCATTTGAAGATAGTCATGGATAGATAGAGTTAAATGATGCTAAAATCTTTACCTAGTCTGAGTGGCTGTTGATTATTGTCTTGCACAGTGGATGTTGATGTATATACCATGTCTGTTTTCATTGAAAGCTCGATCCAGTGATCATAGATTCATACCCCCAATGCAATATAAATAATGGCGCGTCTGGTTTTGATGACAGTGTTTCGGCTTAGTGCATCTGGGCAGGCCCCAAACACCCCTGGATATTTGAGTACCTGCGGTTCGACCGAACTTCGCTTCATGCTTCATGCCGACAAAAGTATTTCAGCTGCCTTGAGCTCAAGTGTCATCACGGGAACAGATACCGAAATCTAATCGTCATGGGAACCAGACTATATTAGTAAGACTTGCTGGTTTTCTGCCAGGTGATGATAGATCCATATGGGGTGGCCATTGTAAGAAGCATCAATTCACATCATGCTCGCTGTAGCACGACAAGCGGCGCATCTGAAAAAGAACTTGAGGAAGGATGAGTAATTCCCCCCCCCTTTTTTTTCCTCGGAAGGATAGTGGCGAGATGAGGGAGAAGAAAGGAATGGAACCCTGGGAGGGAGGGAGGAAGGGAAGGAGGGAGGGAGGGAGTGGAGAGGTAGAAAATGAAGAGCGAAGCATAACAATGGGAGGATATGATGTCTAAAGGATAAGACAATCAAGGAAAATCAAGCAACAAAGAGAAGATGGAAGAAGAGAAAGAGCAGGAGAACTGAAACACGAAAACTGAAGGCAACAAATCAAAAGGAGAAGAAACAGAAGAAAATCAAAATTGAAGCAATAACAGAGAAAGGAAGGAATGATTTCCTCTACGTTCATTAATTAATTTGTGATGAATTGCTGTGATTAGTGTGTATTCAAATTCCCCCTGATAAGCTCAGTGTGCTGGGGAGACACATGAAAAATGCAAAGTCAAGCATCAGCATCGCCCAAATACAACAATCCTTTCTAGCGTTATATGATATCCTCTGGGGGAAAAAAAAGCTGAAGTATAATGACCTTGTGCTATGTGTATATTGGTCAGGTGTTTCTGAAATGATATTTCCCTGCCTGGAAGGGACGATGACAGATATAAAGTTTGTATATTAGGACTCACATAGTGGACCGTGTGCACCACACCATTAGTCTGGCTTCCAGACTGTTGGACTTTCTAATCAAAACTGAGAAATAGAGTCTTATTAGCCACTG
>OZ022583.1:17667193-17844693 GCA_963669155.1 Arbacia lixula
GCACATGGGTAACGTAAATAATGCCTTGTGCACGCTGATGCATGCCGAGGTCAGGAAATTTTCAGGCTTATGAAGACGCTCCGAACTAGCTTGAGCTAATTCGCAAACTAGCTCGAGCTACCTCCATCTAGCCCAAGATTTCTTGGGAAATTTTCTCGACCAAATAGCTAGCTATTTCGTCTGATCTGGCTAATGAAGACGCAAATAGCTAGCTTTTTGTGATCTGGCTAACTAACCCGATCAGAACAAGCTCGCTATTTCGCCCACATCGGGCTAATGAAGACTCACCTATAGAGTCGTAGTAGCCACTGGTATCATTCCCTTGTTTTCTATGTCCGTCTAATTTGCTAGGGAAGGCGGAGAAGAAAGCAGGAGTGATTATTCTACTACATCCATACCCCTTTATTGAATAGTATGGTGTAGGCTGTGTTTATCAACTTTTCAGAAAAAGGCCTTTACGAACGCGTTTCCAAACGCGTTTAAAAAAACGGTGCGTTTATCAACTCAATCGCCCAAGTCGAAAACTGGCCTTGTCACCGAAAACATGTGGTTTAAAGCCGTTTGAAAACAGCTTTGCATTTATCTCGCTTCTTTAAACGCGTTTCTGGCTCAAACGGCTTAAGGATCGTACAAATTTGCATGTTTCAAAACAGCTTTCCGAACCCCATAATCAAAACACCTTTGCGTTTATCAACTCCCTGAAACGCATTTAAAAAAATTTAAACGCCGCACGCGTTTGGAAACCCTAATTCTACCAAAAAAAGAGTTGATAAACACGCCCTTAGAAATACGCAACAGCCCGGAAGCTAGGCTAGGAAAGCATATACAGGAATTGTTTATTTACCGGGTGCGACAAGTTTGGGAGTTCCCAATAATTGTGAAAAGCACCACAAGGTCAAGTTCTGGAGTCTCCAGTAATTGTGAAGAGTGAATGATTGAATCTTTATTTGAGGGGGAGGGAAAAAAAATTTATGCTTGTCCTGAATGTGACAGTCTGCGTAGTAATTCCGCTCTGTTTTCGAGGTGGAGATGATCTAGGTCAAGGCCGGAAGGGTGTTTGCTGGAATTGAAATTAAACTGATTCTGTAGTTCATGTCTGTAGTTAAATCTGAAGGTAGATAGAAGTCAGTGGAAGGTAGTACATTTGGTACTATACCATTTGTGATATATAGAAATAGCGCGCACATATTGAGTGCGATAAAAACTACATGTACAATACGTGTACTGTGCATAATAATTTTAGATGTGACTGTATTTCTCATGTAATTCCCAATACAGGCTTCCTTGATTGGATCAGGGACAAATAGAATTGAATTAAATAATAAGATGTATTGTGTGGCCTTTTTCTACTTTTGAAAGTAAACAATCTGTGCACCGATTAAAGTGGCTAAAATGTTGGGCTCACTTGGGTACCTTCAGTGTAATTGCAGGCACAAAGAAAGAGAGGCAAACAGACAGACAGACAGAGAAAGAGACACATGACAGAAAGAAAGGAAGAGGAGAAGGAAATTATGAAGAGCATGGACTCCACTACAAATCCATGGGAAGAAAGAGCAAGAGGGTGGGGGGAGGGGGGGGGGGGGAGGAGGAATAGATTTTTAATCTTAATTGCTGCATGGACATCAACCATAATCAGTTTCAAGGATTTCTGCGTTCATTGCCCCTGCAGCTTACTTTTAAAGACAAAATGCAGAATATCAAATTTGAACTCATTTCCAACCCAGACCCAGTGTTAAGTTGTCAGAAACATATGAATGAAATGAGCCTCATTTCTAGAAATAAAGAAGCCCTATAATCACCTTGAGTAATGAACTGAATCATTGAATTTTTCATTTGTAATCCTCCTTTAGCTTTCAAATAGTAGATATGACATGATATATTATTTACTTGTGCCTGCTTATTCAGTTTCATTCATGTCCATGGGCCATTAACTTTTATCGTAATCTCAATGCTGATGGTTGGTAGCGGCATGAATGATTGAGCATTGCGTGACTGGAAGGCTATGGCAGTGTTTACACAAGAATACAAAATATGTGGTAGCATTCACATTTTCGGCCTTTTGTGTAAAATTCTTTACAAAGGTATTGGTGTTATAGTTACACTGGCATTTGCTTTTAATAATACATTCAACTGGGTATTTTGTGTAAACAGTATAGATACTAAACATTTGGTGCGGTGGTTGATTTGATATAAATTGCCAAAGCAAAACTTATTTGACATATCGTAGTGTATAGTTTTTAAGAAAGCGTACCGTACATCCTAGTTGGTCTCAATTTCAGCATACTGATATCATTGAGAAGTAAGATGTTACAAATTGACTGTCTTGATAAAAGTTATCCTTCATTATGACAGGCCTTTTATTAACCAGAATTTGGAAGAAAATAAAGAGCCTTTCCTGACCAGGCAACTTAGCCTGATCAGAATGCAGCACAGTAAAATACAAGAAAGCACAGCTTTTCCCTCAGAAAATCTTCCTGTTAAATTTTGTGCTGCTCAGGAAAATTGCAAAGATTATAAGCATGTAACCGTCTGTGGTACAATCGTAAACATGAGCAGCGAGACACTCATCAGCTCCAATCTCTAAATTATGCAAAATGATGCGCTGTTTCTCTGTTTCACAACTTTGGGCTGTTTTTCCCCTTAAGCCCCGTTCATATACCATATACCGCTATTATTACCGATGCACATCGGTAAGCAAGTTTCCAGCGAGCCGCAAAAGCAGCGTTCATATACACCCCCAAAATCCGAAATGTTGCGGTGTTTTGGACAGCTGGACTCTCTCCAAACCAATGGTGACATGCTCCGCTCAGCCATACGAGCTGTAGGATTAGCGACTCACATTCCAGAGCGCGATGCAAAAGGCGCAACATTTACGCCTCTTTTGCGGACGCAGTTTATAAGATTCGCTTACCGCAATATTGCGGTATTATTACTAGGTCTCGATCCGCGAAAAAGCCGCAAAATAAGCGCAAAAAAGGAGGAAGCAAATACCGCATTATTTGAGCGATTCCCGTTCATATACGCAGCTATCGGTAATGCATCGGCAAAATTGCCGCAAATGTTGCGCCTTTTTCGCGGATAGGCGGTGTATATGAACGGGGTTCTAGAGTTGTGATCGGGATATTTGGCAGTGTGGATGTACTGAAGACCTGGGTAATGGGATCTTTTTCTGTAGACATGGCTGAATAGCCTGGCTTCCAGGCTGTAGGACATTTCTAACCCAAACTATTTATATACAATTAGGTCTGGTACTGACAAGACTAACTCTCTTCTTCTCCTTGTATGTGGGACCAGCCAGATGAGAATAAAGTAGTGATTAGTCTCCTGCAGCCAGACCTGGTTATTGTAAACTTGGGTTAGATATGTCCTAAAGCCTTGAAGCCAGGCTAGTTGCTAATGTCTTTAGAGGAGATAAGTGGATTCTTGAAGCAAGCATGTGTCATCCCGTGATGAGGGAGGAGGGGAACAGACCACCAGATGTGTTAATGTGCGTCTGCCAAACACACAGAAATGCAAGTAATGGTTATTGTTAGGTAAAGGGAAACCATGCTTTGTGTACAATGCTCCTTGTACCTTGTTGATGTAGCCTGGCTTACAGGCTGCTGGATATTTCTGATCCAAAATTATAAATGTGATAAATTTGATAAATGATAATAAAAAAAATGATAAATAGGGTCTAGTACCTATCTTTTTTTTAGACTACCGGTAGTCACCTTTTTTCTCAGTCTGTCCTGGTGAAGGAATTGAGAATGATTAGTCTGCTACAGCCAGTCTCCATTATTGAATGATTTGGCTTTAAAAAAGGGTCAAACAGCCTGAAGCCAGGCTATGCCAAAGACTGTTGGTGGTATACATTCTGAATTGGTTGGACAAAATCTCCACAGAGAGCAAAGTGTGAAACGAGTGAGAAATATTGAGCACAGGGTAGAGTATTATCTGTTGAGGAGTAGCTCTGAAGAAAGCTGTTTGGTTTATCCCCATGTGGTCCAATCCTATTTGGCCCAATCCTATTTAGTCTTAATTCCTTTTTTAAATTTAATACTGGAGCAACTGTGGAACTATACCTTGACCCTTCACTAAACTTACCCCAACCTAAACCCTACTGCTCTAAGCCCAGGGCTTTCTACTAAGCCTCATATTTGTATATATGAAATGGGAATAAGGGACATGGATTAGACTAAATGGGATTAGAGTAAATACTATTTGTACTTTGATAGCCAAATAGGGTGCTATGTCATGTTGGACTGATGAAGGGATCCTAGTGCAAAGGCCTACCTGTCACCCTATGATGTACATGTAAACCTTACATCCATTCTACTGGAAATTTCAGTGCATTTTAGTCTATGCCCAATTGCATTTAATATTGCTCTGTGGGATTCATGTGTATTACTTGAGAATAAATTTACATGTGGTTCATAAACTCTAAGTCCAGTTTAAGTGTAAGTTAAGTCTAAAATATCTGTACACACACAAAAAAAGTTTTTTAATTTACAGGATGGACTACACTTTCCTTACCACTGGGAGATTGCTGAAATATTTTAAAAGAAATAAAATGTCAAAAAAGAAAGATGTTATATATAGATTTGTTTTCTTGTTTTCCAGCGTTGGTGCCATCTGTGATCCTGTATGCCCTAGAGAGCCCAACGTTGATGTTCCAGCGAGGGTTTTACTGCGATGACGAGACCCTGAAATACCCCTATAGGGAGGACACCATCTCGGTTGGGGTCCTAGTCTGCATTGGCCTATTGGTACCAATTATAACGGTGAGTCCTTGTTTTGTGCTAGATTTTCTTGTTAGAAACCATTAAAAGGGAAAATCCGCGCTGATGTTAAATCGTTTTAATCAGCAGAAAAAATTAAAGAAAAATATTTTTGGCAAAAAATTGTCCAAGGATAAGAAAGTTTTATTTTTTAGTTTTAATTTTGTATTATCATATGTGAGATGTTCTCCCATATATTGTGTGCTGTATAATTGCATAAATTCCCCTTTTTCTGATTTTTGATGGAGGAATAAATCTTTTCATAGAAGTATGTGTGTAAAAACCTATGTCTAATGATATACCACATGCACTGGCAAAAAACCCTTTGAGGTTGGGTGGGGGGGGGGCAATGTATGGCTGACAATGTTTCTTAAAGGTCAAGTTGGCCTTGTGGTTGTTTTGCTCTCTGACAAAACTTTCTCTAATACCCCTTTCCCGCTGCCCGTCTCGGTGAACCACCGAGAGGTTCCCCGGTGAATTCACCGGGGAACCTCTCGGTGAAAGTTTCAGTGCCGTCGTTTCACACCGCTCTCGGTGAAACTTTCCCCTAGACGGGTTTTCTGCTCGCAACGTGGGTGATCCCAGCGGAAGTGTGTGTAATAATGGCGCGCCGCGCGATATTTCGCGCGCTAATTTGAACGTGCATATAAGCATGCAGCTAGTGCAGTGGTACGTATTGATGGTTCGGCGTACTCGTACAACTTCGTATCTCGCAGATTTTATTGCTCAGTGTTGAAATTCGCAATATTTGCAGGTCATTATTGTGCACAAAAAGGAAAGGAAGAATGGAATTTGCTACACGAAACGACAAACATTAGTGTCGTGTGTATGTTTACAAACACGAATTACCTGTACCTGTACGTGTGGATTTGGGAGGTCGAGTGCACGCTAGCTAGCTGAAAACGTGTGCATGACAGGAAACAAAACATGACCTTTGACATAATCTGCATATTTTCCCCGGTGTTTCACCGAGACGACCTTTCACGCTGGGCGCTCTCGGTGAACCACCGGGTGATCTCCCGTTGAACTATCGGTGTTCACCCAGGACGCTTCTCGGGTAACAATTGCCCAAAATTTCATCGGTGTTTCACCTAGGCTTCCCCTAGGTTTCAACCGAGAGACCTTTCACACTGCAGGGTTCCCCGGGTGCCCCCAGGTGCCCCCGTGGAAGATTTTCTTCAGCGGGAAAGGGGTATAAGATGAATCTGAAGCCAGCAAGGCACAAATGTCCCTCGGCTGTAGATAATTTGAAGCTGTCCGTTTTAAGAGGAAGGTGTAATTCATCACTGAAAGTAAGCGGGCTTGATCTGGGAGGATCCATCCCACTGTTCTCATGACAAATGATCGCTTACTTCTCCCTTCTGCCCCAATGGCTTTATCTTGTATGGGATGGGTCATTCACATCCAATGTGTAAGTCTCACCGATGGAGATGCCGTCAGAATGTTCTGTTGAACATTTATTGCCCAAATTTTAAACTGTTCTGGTGAACTTACAGTCTCAGTCAGCTAAATGCTCTGAGTGAGGAGGGTTTCTGCCACCTCAGTCCTTATGTCAATAGAGCTCTAGGGTTTGTTCACAACCAATTTGTATGTCCCATTGAGTGAGAAAGCCCCAAGAATAAAATGGCCTGAATAAGGGTTTTTGATGCCTCAGTCCTTGTGTCAGTGGAGAGGGGTCATTCACAACTAATATCTAAGTCTCATTGAGTGAGATCCCCTCAGACTGCTCTATTGGGCATCCAGCTTATTGTTTGTGTAAGTGGAGAGAGGGGTATTATGATCACTGCCTTACCAATACCACCATGCAAAGAGAAAGGGGAACTATAGCACAAGAAACACAGACCGTACTGTTGAACTTATAGTAAATAATATGAATGAGACTTTATAGCACATCAGTTTTTGTGGAGAAGGGTCAAACTAGTACACACAACCAATATTAAAGCTGTGTTGATTAAGAAACCCTCTGACTATTCTGTTGCTCTCTAAGCTCAATTTTAAATGGTGAGAATAAGGGTTTCTGACAACTCAGTTTTGTGTGGGAGTGGAGAGGGGAAATTCACAACCAATATGTAAGCCACATTGAATAAGAAACTCAGACTATTCTGTTGAACTTACAGCTCGATGCTAAGGGTTTTTGACACCTTAGTTTTGTGTGGGAGTGGAAAGAGGTAATTCACAACCAATATATAAGCCTCATCAATTGCTAAACCGTAAGACCATTGAGTTGAACTTGTTTCTCAGTCATGCTTAAATGACCAGCCTAAGGGTTTTTGACAGGTCTGACAGGTTTCTTTGTTCCTGTTGGGGTAATCCCTACTCCCTCTCTAAAGCTCTCAATTTGTCCATGGATGTCCGCTTGCACTTGCTAAGTGGATGTGTCATCAAGCTGAGTTGCGTACTTTAGCCATGGAGTAAACAGATGGCATCTACCTCAGGCCTGGCCTTGCTCTAAGGCTTTGAAGCACAGCTGATACGGACGTACCACGCACATACCTCTGGGTCTAGTAGCAGCAAGACTAATTCTCCTTTTCTCCGAGCACAATTAGTCTACTCTAAGCTTTCTCCAGACCCACTTGAAATCTATACTGTTCCTGTGATGGTTGTGATTGGATCAGCAATGTCTAAGAGCATTGAAGCGAGGCTAACTCATTCCAAGTTTAGCAGATTACTTTCACACCACAGCGCTGCTTCCTCTGCTATCTCTGAGGATTTATTCAGACGCGTTGTGAATAAAGTGGATGAGAAATTGCAGAGAACATCATTGCGCATTCTCTTTCTGAACCCATGCATTTTAATGTTTAGGAGGAATAATATATTCATATTCAGATGGAAAAAGAAAGATAGTGAAAAAACTGTAAAATGATTATAACCTGCTACTAAAAAACATTATAATGTTGCCAATGCACTGTCATGGGAAAAAGTCAAAATTACATGCTTTGTCCTATTTTTAAATAACATTTTTTTACTCATTTTTTGTCCTTTTTTTTTTTAAATTCATTTATTTTTTATATGGCTTTAATTGTTCTACATAATATTTTTTTTAGTTGGCCCTTGGAGGTAATTTTTGGGGCTAATTTGTATAGTTCAGGGGGTAAAATTGCCCTCAAACCCCCATGCTGACAACTTTTTGCTGGTTACTGGTTACAGGTCACCAATTTCTATAATTGCAACACATGTTGAATCACGCAAAATACAAATGGTCTGCACATGCTACCAGCTACTGCTATGGCAGGTTTTTTTTTCTGAGACGGAATCTCAGGAAATAATTCAGGAAATTTAACTTTCTGTGAGAGACTTTGTATGTGGCAAACTCAATTTCTTTCCAGAGGCTGTCCAGAGTGGTTTATGGGAAATATGCCAGCCAGGAATGCTGGGGCATGTTTCTGCACACACCAAGATAAACAAAGTCATGTAAAGAAATGTATGTGAATTGTGCTTCTCTACAGGTTGTTCAAGGTTTGTTCCCCATTGATGATGCATTGTGGGAAAGGGCATTTCAATTTTTAGATGAAAGATACTGTTTCTATTTATTCCTCACCATTTTCTGATGTTCAAAAAATACAGACTAGGAATATTGAATAAGTCACTGACCCATTATGTGGAGAACTACTTTCAGAAATCGTCCTCCCTTTAGTAAATTGTTTTTATTCCCAATCGTAAAGCCCAAAGTAGCCAACATCCAGCTTTTGGAGGCATTATTCTTGAGTGACAAATACATACTGGCAGCTACTGATGTGTGAAGTCACCCGTGAAGGTTTGGGTGCATCCTTGACCAATGAAATGATTCAGTAATTTGTATTTTCCGTACATTATTCTGATAGGAGTAATTTTTTTTGTCTGCAAATCTCAACAGGGAATGAATTCTGATTCGCCTGCAGCCTGCTCTGAGGGCTAGTGTTCATGATTTTTTAAACTGTGTATTTTTCTTATAGTTTGTCAGATAATCCATCTACTGTAATGATATTTCTACTAAAAACAATATGTTTTGACAGGATACCCATGTCCTGTATTGAGAATGAGGAAGAGAGTGTGGGGGGTAAGAAGGGTAGCAATTGAAGTTGAAGGGGCGAAACATCAAGCTGATTAATTGAATTTGAGAAGGTCAACCATTATTTCCTCTGTCAGTCAGGGATTAAATCTCTGACCTTCCTCCCTCCATGTCCAGTCATTGGAACCTCTCCTGAGTCCTCTCAGCTGTGTTAGACCTGGGTGCTAAAATAACACCCTAATTATTGAACTGGGAAATACTAAAGAGCTCTTTTTGTGCTGAATGTTGACCTATCAAAAATAATAAAAGGCGCATCACATGACACAGCATTAATTTCTGCACAAGATGAATCCATTTGGGGCATGTAGTGATATTTGTTAATTCGTAATGATTTTTCAAAGCGAATGAAGAGTCAAATGATCCCTAAATCTTCAAATCAGCAATGACCTGAAAAGGTTGAAATCCCACTTTTGCTCTTCAAATTGCCATGATTATTGCTCTAAGTTAAATTATTTTCACATTTTGTTACTTTGTAATGTAATTGACATTTCATTTTCTAATAAAAATTTTATTAAAAAAAATAGTGGTTCCAATTTAAAAGCCAAATACAGTTTTCATCTAAAAAGGCCTTCATCCTGAATGAGTTGAAATGATTAACCCCAAGTTCATCAATATGCCATGCACACAAAAAGAGTGTGGGTTCTGCTATTAATAAAGAAAAAGGGTGAATGTCGTTCGTAGGTGGTTGCTAATGAGCATTTACCATTGTGTGTCCACTGAAAATTTTGCAGTGTAACTGAAATATGCCGGCAGTGCATGCAATTTGTAATGTGGTATCACTATTTCCCTCAGAGACAGATAAACAACTTTGAGTAAAATCTTTCTGAACTCTAAACTTGCCGTGGGTAAAACCTCTCTGTGCTGGAGGTTTTCTCTATTACAGTTTGGTCGCAAACTTGCGACAGCGACACGTTACCCCTTAGTCACCAAAATGCACCAGCAGCAGGTTAAGTGTTCACAAATATTTCACAAAGGGATTTTTACAAATGTGATCTTGAACGGCTGCTAAACAATTCAACTACTCATTGTACACATCAAGCCATGGACCCTACCACCATGATCAAACACATAATGAAAAAGTATTTAAACAAGCTGAAATTGGTACTTTTCTGGAAAGCGGGTATACCCGGTTCCCATAGTAAATGAATTGAAATATTTTCACCATTAAGAAATATGGATATTGTGGTGACATCATACCCATTATATTTTTTGCTATACCAAGATTCTGACGTCATATATTCAGTACTTTTTCAGAGGCATCGACTGTCTACGCATCCCTGTTGTAAGATATGCAGAACACGTAAAATCTACACAATCATTTTTTTCAGCTGATTTTGTGTGCTTATATAAGCGGGCAGTGAGATTGTGCACTCGGGCAAGTCTTGTGGTGTTGCAGCCAAGGTGCAACATGAATTTTTGTTGGTTTGGTCATGGACTTTACTACGAAAGGTTCATGGTTTGGTCAATCCAGGAAAAACCAAATGAGTGGCATCTCTGCATTTGTATCTTACGTAAGAGGGGATCTTTATGAGTTGATACATTTTGATTCCTGCTTGGTCGATCATAAAGTCTCAGAGAAGGAAAAAATATATAGCGTCTTCAGCTCGCAATGGTAGTAAAAACTATGTGCATTCATTGCTTTGATATTCATTATTTCCTTTCGGGCTGTGCCCCTCAGGAAACAGTGCAATCAAAGGTACCTCATGCACATAGATAATTACAGTCTACAATCTCTAGAGGTACTTTATATTTGTAAACTGGTAGCTTGCCTCAGGTCTCATTCTAGTTTGATTTCCGGATATCAGGAAAGAATCACCTGAAAATCATACAATCATTACAAAATCAAAGGGTTTTGGTTTTGGTACAACTAGAGCAAGCAGATAAAGATTGTTTCTTATCATGGTGTGTTTGAGTTCAATAAATATCAGTTGAGATGATGCCATGATCAAGAAATGAAACAAAAATTGGGCCTGTGGTAATCGCAGAAGAGTTTTGGCATTGTTACGGTTCCTGTAATCTTTTCACTGCTATGATCCATCCTTCCTTTCATCACTACCATCTTACAAGGAGATTTCATTCAAGAAGCTGTGTTGCATGATGGAGAATGGGCCTCATTGTATGTTTGTTCAAGGATGCTGAGACCAAGGATCTGGAAGGACAGTCCTTCCCTCACCTGTCCATGGTACAACTTACAAACTAGTCTGCTTGAAGTAGACCAACTGCTGTCCAGTTGGATTTTAACTCCTCCGAAAAAAAAGGACTTAGATTTGACAAGAATGATGCATGTATACAGTCTAGATATCACTAGACTTTACTGTAACCTATTTCCGACAAAAGGAATTATATTTGAGGAGCATGATGTAGTCTTGATAATCCTCGAACATGCTGAAACCTATGATTGTAAAATTTGGAATAGAAATGCGCCGCAGCCTGGATGTAAGACTACCCCTAGTCATCTCTTCTTCAGTGAGTATCATTCTGAATGAAGACATCCATCAATAAGACCCTTCTTCATCCTGTCTTACGCATGTCTAGAGTGCCACCAGCAATCCCTTCGAGATGGAGTGGAAGGCCCATTGAGGTAGATCTCTCCTCTCTCTAACCTCGTTCATATACAACACCTATCCGCAAGAAAGGCGCAACATTTGCTGCCATTTTGCCGATGCATTACCGATAGCTACATATATGAATGAGAATCACTCAAATAATGCAGTATTTGCTTCCTTTTTTTCGCTTCTTTTGCGGCTTTTTCGCGGACCAAGACCTAGTAATAATACCGCAACATTGCGGTAAGTGAATCCGCAAAATAGCCATAAATGTTGCGCCTTGTGCATCGTGCTCTGGCATGTGGGTCGCTAATCCCACTGCTCGTATGGCTGAACGGAACATCGGCCAGCTGTCCAAAACACCGCAACAGTACGGCTGTTGGGGTGTATATGAACGGTGCTTTTGCAGCTCGCTGGGAACTTGCCTACCGACGTGCATCGGGAATAATAGTGGTATAAGGTATATGAACGGGGCGTGTGTCTCCCCTTCTCGTTCCCCTTTCCTCTCCTCATTGCAAACATTTTCCCAATCCCCACAAATGTGCATGCTAAGCCTGTATTGAAGGTTATGTATCCCTTGTTGCAAGCATTACCAAATTCAGTATCACTTTGTATGAACAGCAAGAACAACATAATATATCCAGTGAAATATTAAATTTCACAGTGACGATTGAAATCAAGGAATATATTTTATTTTATTTATTAAGAGCCCATGTGAATGCAAGTTCTATGTGCTTTTAAGAAGATAAGAAGAAAACACAGGTATGGTTACCATTAGAGATCAGAAAAAGGGGGTTGTGTGTTTATTGTGTGTGTGTGTGTGGAGGGGGGGGGGGTGAAGAAGGCTTACATACTTACGTGAGATCAGAGAGCAAGATATTCTGGGTCTACGAATGATTAGTTGACAGTACAATGAGATACAGAGGGAGAAATATAGAAAGAAAAAGGGGCAGGGGTAGAGGGAGGGGGAGATAGACCAAGAAATATGTATCTAAGAGAGAGAGAGATAGACAGAGAGACAGAGATATAGAGAGGAAGATATAGAGGGAGAGAGAGAGACAGAGAGAGAGAGAGAAAGAGACAGAGAGAGAGAGACAGAGGGAAGGAGGGGGGGGAGAAGAGAAGCAGAGGAGAAAGGGAGAGAGACAGAGACATATAGAGAGGAGGATATAGAGGGAGAGAGAGAATGAAAGAAAGAAAGGAGGAGGAAGAGAGAGGAAGAGAACATGAGAGAAGCAGGACATTAAAGACATTTAATTCATGTTATCATAGGATATACTGCTGATTCCTGGGAGTTTCATGACTTCTGCTAATAGGCCAACCCTGTCTTTAAAGAAATATGATAGCTGTTCTTAAACTTCAATACCAGGGAGTGGCCCCTTTGGATGGGTATCGTTAAGGAGGGAGGGGACATAAGAGGGGAGTTACTTGCAACTTGAAGAACATACCATGTAATCTAAGGAGGTGTTAAGAGGCCAAGGAGGAGGAGGAGCCAGAATGATCATTTACAACTGTAACTCAATCACACACAAAGATGTCACTGTTCATGAAAAATGATGATGGTGATAAAATAGCACAGAAAGAATTATAAGGGTGTCCACACACATAAAATTCGTCATATAGCTGTAATGAGACAGTATAGCTTTCCCGTTTCGGTATAGCTATAACGACATTCAGTGTGTGGTATGTCGAATTGCTACACTGTTTTATTATAGCGATACAATTAATATTTGTGTGTGGATGCGGGATTGGAATGTTTGCCGTGTTCACACTAGATATAATTACTAATGACGTGAGGTAACATACAATACTATCAGAGTGTGTGCTCGTCAGCTTGATTGTATTGTGTTATCATGTTTCATGAGTGTGAGCAATCGCTCTGCCCAGGAAACCTCAGACAAACTGTATCATATCAAGGTGTTATCTGAAAGTACATTAACTGCCACACAGTTAAGAATGTGATGGCAGTATAACGTAACTGTCATCACATTCTTCACTGACTGGTGCATTCCTGGATAGTAGGACAGTCTACAAGAGTCAATAATTGACTCTTGTAGACTGCCCATGAGCCATATCACATCTATGTCTGCCTTTATGTTTCAGACCATGCCTTATATGAGATGGTGTGGGTTACTTGTGCCGAAACACATCAATGGTATTAATGTGCCAAACTAACTGCTGCTATATGGGATTATTGTCTATTAGCTGTTTGTATAAAAACTTCCTTTAGAGACGGTCATACAATGCTAGTAAAATTCTTAAACAACTCTTCTCGAAAGAAGTTCCTTAAATATGATATTGAACTATAACTTAACAATTGGACTACTGAACTACTAAATGGATGCATGGATCATACCATGGTCCATGATCATACCACCCAGCGATAGACAGCGGAGATGATTTGTGTGCTGTCATATTGTCATCTTAACCTGCAGGTCTGGTTGCTATGACACTTAAAGGTCAAAAATCAAATATTTCCCATGCTTCATTTTCATGCACAGTAAGAGCATTTAAGAAATTTATTACCAAAAGTCAAATTACTTAAAGTCATTCCAATAAGGAAGTGTACTGGGCTTACTCAGTCTTGGGAAGTTGTATTTTCTTATACCCCGTCTTAACAGACAGATCTGGGCCCTGTATCACAAAGAATGAGTTGCTATCTATAGCAACTTTGCAATCGGTTGTAACTTGCTTTCTATTGCAAATTTCCATATCGCAAAGCCTGCTGCAATCAATTGCAACTTACAATTGATTGTAATTACAAATTAATTAATTAATTGTATTAAAAAGAATCTTCGATGAAAAGTTATGCCATTTTGCTTAGGGGGGAACTTACTTTTTTGTTGTGTTTATTATATGTTGAGGAGAAAAGAAGACAAGAAGACAAAATCAACACTGTACTGTCTAGGCGGATCTAATATAAATGTTAATGTGTGAGATCAGGGCTTAGGGTTAGTATTATGGGATATGGTGAGTGTAATGGTTAAGATATTTTAATCAGGGAGTTGGCAGTACTCCCAATTCCCTGATTTAATCATACAGGGTAGTATCAATGCATCAATGTCCTGCTTGTGGACAAAATGGGAGGAGCTCAAACGGCAATAAAAAAACATATTTCTTGACCACATCATGGGCAGACATCACATGCATGGCCAAAGTTTGCTGACCAGATGAGGGTCCAGTGAACAGGTGGAATGGCATGGCTCCCTGGGGAGCAGCTAAATCAGGTTTGATCTATTTATGTGACCTCAGGGCACTTGTACTGGGTTTGTTCAGCGTGACCTCACGGGGTCAAGACAGGAGGTGAAACCCCCTTGGTGGGCAGGGCGGGGCTCTGAGGCTCCTAGTCTGATGGTACAGACTCCACTTTGAAACTGTACCTTAAAGACAGCCCGTCCTTTTTTCAGATCACCACAAAACCATCGAAACATTGGCAAAATATATAGAGAAGTGTTAGCAAGCTGTATATTCATAATTTGAAACTGACACGTAGTGTGAAATTCAAATAATGCACGTAAACAACGTCTGATTAAAAGTCTTTACGTCAGGCTCTTTGCAGTTTGTGTTGAAATATCTGCTTTATTGATTAATCTGTTTATTAAATTATAAAACGAATTATGAAAAAAATTGTTCTATGGAAGGAATCATCTCCAAAGTTTGGTAGTTACTCATAAAATTAGGATTTCACACACGCATAATAACCACATAAATACTGTAACAAAGACTAATACTTTTTTCGTAGTACGAAAAAAGTCGGTTTGAAATTTAACGGCTGAAATTTTTTACATATACAGAAAGCTTCAACATGCTATATTCTTAGGATTGGTCTTGAATCACACTTTCTTCAATTTACGATCGTGATAGACGACTTCAAATTTTAAGCTTGCAAAAGGGACGGACAATCTTTAAAGATCTTGTGATTCAAGACCATTTCTAAGAATATAGCATGTTGAAGCTTTCTGTATATGTAAAAAATTTCAGCCGTTAAATTTCAGCCGTTAAACAACAAAGACTAATACTTGTTTCGTAGTACGAAAAAAGTCGGTTTGAAATTTAACGGCTGAAATTTTTACATATACACAAAGCTTCAACATGCTATATTCTTAGAAATGGTCTTGAATCACACTTTCTTCAATTTACGATCGTGATAAACGATATCAAATTTTAAGCTTGCAAAAGGGACGGACAATCTTTAAAGACTGGGTAGCCCTTTTGCAGGTAAAAACAATACAGAAATTCAGTTCAATTCAATTTCATTGCTCTCCGATCCAGTCTGGAAAGTTTGTATTGGGTTATACATGTCACATCTAAAAAAGTAACAATTACTTTTTCTAAAGGATTGTATAAAAGACATGGAAACATAAAATAAACAAACAAACAAATATACAACAAATATGCAAACATCGAATAGCATATTGGCATAGGGAAAGGGAAGAAAGGGAAGGAGCTGCAATTTGTAAACGCGGTATATTTTGTCCAGTTCAGCATGAAAACCGATGTTTTAGCCTAAAAAGCATCATGTTTCATGCTGAAATGGACAAAATATATCGCGGTTGAAATCTGCGGCTCCTTCCCTTTCTTCCCTTTCCCTATGCCAATTCCTTTGAGCTGTAGTGTACTTCATGCTTTTGTATATATTGTATCTACTTCAAACTGAGAATCTTTTTTTCCCAAAATTTTAAGCTGTCAATTACTGCTGAGCTGTACTGTGTAGCATTATATCCACCTAAAACAAATCATATTCAGTAAAGTTTGTCATGCAAACTTGTACTTAATTTCAGGTACTAATAAATGTAATTTATTTTAATTTTTTGCCCATCTCTCACACAGATGATAATCTGCGAATGGTTCCTCTACCGTCACTTCTCCAAACGCTCGCAAGAAGGGTCACCATGGCGACCGTACAATCGCAAGAAGCTGGGCTGTGCCTCGGTGCACCCGTGGGCTGCGGCGCTCTACTCCACCATCGGCTCTTTCGGCCTGGGCGCGGCCTTCACGCTGCTCCTGACGGACGCAGGCAAGCACGCGATTGGTCGGTTGCGGCCGCACTTCGTGTCAGTCTGCGAGCCCGACTGGTCAGCCATTAACTGCACGAATGCGGAGGGCTTCCAGCAATACGTCCAGAATATCCCCTGTCTGGGCAATGACTCACACCTCCTCGCAGATGCAAGGTATGTGTGTTAACATAGGCATATCCACAGTAAGGGGAAATTGTAAGGTATTTTAACCAAATAAGATTCACTCATAAGACCATGAAACCTGGGAAATGGAATGGCTTACTTGTATTGTTTCAATGGAGATACATATGTAGCTCAAATTAACATTTGTCACTGCACAGAGCATTAACTTACATTTTCAAAATTACCCTGTGCAAATTTTCCAAATGACATTGGTAACAGGAAAGACACAATGTTTGGCATTACTAAACCAAACAATTCCATGAGGGGGCCTGGCTGCAGTAGGGTAATCATTCTCAATTCCTTCTCTGGCTCTATGGATAGAGAAAAGACGAGAATAAAAGAAATACTAGTCATAGAATATTATCTACAACTAGTAAAATATTATTTTATTATCAGTGTAGATCAGAAGTATAAAATGCCTAGAAGCCATGCTATGTGTTTGTAATCACATTTGCCTCTGGCAAATTTTATCCAGATAAAAATCACTTTGCATGTGACCAGGTGATGGATAATTTTCCTTAAAAATTGAAATAGGACATTAAGAATTCATGAAGACATTCAACACCCTCCTGATATTTCGTATAGATGTTGGCCATTTCAACACATCAAGCTTATCCACAGGCCAATACTCTGCAACATCAAGTTACTGGTAGCATATAGTGACACGGCACATGTTTGAGATATACTCCATGGCCGTGTTTATCAACTTTTCAGAAATTTAAACACGTTTCCAAAGGCCTTCACGAACGCGTTTCCAAAAAATGGTGCATTTATCAACTCGATCGCCCAAGTCGAAAACCGGCCTTGTCACCGAAAACATGTGGTTTAAAGCCGTTTCAAAACACGTTTCTGGCTCAAATGCGTTTAGGATCGTACAAATTTGCGTGTTTCAAAACAGCTTTCCGAACCCCATAATCAAAACACCTTTGCGTTTATCAACTTTCTGAAACGTGTTTGGAAAAAGTTTAAACGCGTTTGGAAACCTTTATTCTACTAAAAAAAGAGTTGATAAACACGCCCCATGTAGTACAGGTATCCACTGACTGTACCAGCTTATTTCATACATGTAGTGTAATGGTGACATGTAGCATAATGGTGACATGGTGTTACAAAGTGAAAGTAGCCTGCTATCAAGACGAAGGTACATCCTCGTGATTTATTTCTCCTCAACATCTGTTCCATACACTCATGGGATGGCTTCCTAGTCAAACCTCAAAACCTCCACAATTCCCCGAATAACAAGACCCTGAGGAGATAAAACTGATATTCTGAAAATGGTGGTGCTCCTGTAGGCAAATTGTGCGTATTGTGCATCGTTCCACCCACTTTTTAACATGATGAAATGGCTGCATACATCCATTTCATCATGATGAAAGCACATTTGAAAGGTAGTGTATCCTTATTGTATACAATATCAAATAAGTGACCACATTGCATGAAGCACAAGCATAGCTTTATAAGTTGAGGGAATTTGAATAAGACTAAATAAGTCATGACAAGCATCTACTGTGCAGTCTGCTATACAGGCTGGAAGGATATCTTCCATGTGTGCTGAAACATCCCAGCCTACAGCATCTCTCACATTCTATGAACCAGATTGTGATGTGCAAATTAATGTTGGCAAGGTAAGGATCTGAATGTACTAGATTTTATTTTTTGACCAGCTGCCAATAAAATAAATGTTTTGTTGAAAAGTATAGGAGAGAAAGTTTTCAGTTCCTATGTTTTGAGCGATGTTTTTGAACTATTTCCTTTTATATGTATCATGGTTATTACACTTCCCTTCTTCATATATTAAGCATGCGGGAGGGATGTATACACCAACTTTAAGACGTGGGTGTCAGACTTAACAGGTGCTTGTGAACAAGGAAGTTTTACATTTGCAGTGTCACTGTCCTTGCCAAAAATCGAATTAGATGTACAATGGTTCTGTTTGGAAATTCGTCTTTATACCTCATACCTAATGTCTGTCATGTTCCAGAGCATTGTGATCAGTCACCTGCACAGACATCCATTGTGGATTGACTGTGCTACTAGCCTAGTATCCTACGTAGCCTGTGTTTCAAGCTAATGAAGATGCGATTGCAACTTCAGGCTAGTTTCCCAGATCAGTAAACTAGCTTGCTATTTGGTCAGATCAGGCTAATGCAGACAGTATTTTTTGTCATGGGTATATCAGTAGAAGAGTTTGAAGTACCCTGTAGAATATATATTCTGCAGACTGATTATGAAGTCAGATTATATCTCCCTACTCAGCGATTTCTTGCGTTGAGATACAACATTAAGTCAAGTGTATGGCATGGCTTGATGCCAGTGTATTAATAGTAAGTTAACCCAATAACCCCATTCATATACAATGCCTCTCCACAAAAAAGGCGCAACATTTGTGGTAATTTGTGGCAGATGCATTACCGATAGCTGCATATACTGCGCACTCTGGCATGTGGGTCGCTAATCGCACAGCTCATATGGCTGAGCGGAACATGTCACCAACGGTTTAGAGAGAGTCCAGCTGTCCTAAACACTGCAATATTATGGCTTTTTTGGTGTATATGAATGGTGCTTTTGGCGGCTTGATGGAAACTTGCTTGCCGATGTGCATCAGTAATAAAGCGATATTATCATGGTTATGGTATATGAACGGGGCTATAGTTATGCTTACGTGTTTGTGATATTCTTCATATTTATTGGTGTAGCTCTTCTTCTTGTTTGTGTTATGTTTTGGTCTAAATCATTGGGATTAATCCTAATCACCAGGACAAGTGTGTGACACGGACAACCTCAGCTTTCTAACCGGTCCACCATCATTGATGGAGACCAGGAAGCCTATAAGATTCTTTGTCTTCATGTCTTCCTGTGATCATCTTTGATTTTATCACTTTTTCTGAAATTGAATGGTAGCAATGGACTTGTTGACCTCTCTGAAAGCACACGTAGATAATGTGGACAGGTGTATGCAGGGCGCAAATCACTATGGGTGGCAGGTAACCATGGTGATTTTATACCAGTCCTGCTACTTGATCCCTCTTGAGGTTCAATACCAGAGATTGTGTACCTAAAAGAGAGCATGGGAAAATTTATAGTCTCATCACACTGAATGTGATATTCAGGAACTTTCCTGGAGACATTCCAACCTGTTTTGAAAGTGTGAAGATCCTGTTGTGATTTCAAGATCGTGTTCCTTGTACATGATATGTATAGATCGAAAGTCAAATGGTTGCATTTTTCTGTGTGACATTCCGCAAGGCCTGCACATCTGGCCCCAAATCCATATATTGCCAATCAATGTGTTGCTGCGGGCTTTAGGGACTCGGCAAAGGATGTTTGTGACATTGGAAGTCTGTACTCTATGTCAGAAAAACTGACCAAGAGACAGAAATATGTGTAGTAAATGATGCCTTTCTTGCATTGTTTTCTACTTAATATGGCTCATCTATTATAAATTACAACCAAGGCAATTTTGTCAGAGATATTCAATATTCTGTATTCAATAATCTCCCTACTTCTTAACTTAATCTTAATCTGACCCCCTCCCCCTCCCCTTTACCGCACCACACACACTATCAAAATGGCTTCAAATTCTATACCATGTAAGAAATGCCTTTGAAGAAATGCAATGTCATGAACTTCCAAGTGACAAGTTTTGTGTATCTATATACCTAAAATAATTGTCCTAAGAGAACACTTCATGATATTGCATAGTGCAGGGGTATGCGCTGAGTTCCAAACAGGGTGTGAATCCCTTTTCTAGCGTGCCTATGTCAATAGATCCTGCATCGTTTTGTGAGTACAGCAACTGACTAAGTGACAGAGGGCCTTGTGAATCGGTGTACCATGATGCATCAGCTGTCGTCAACAATGCATTGTTATTGTGATTGATAGGCTTTTCGTTTGTCAGACCGATAGAAAGTCTTAGCAAAACTGCTGCATTCAGTTGTCATCGTGCATTTTGCTCCATTTATTTTCATTATTATGAAGGTACGTTCCATGATGCCTGCAGTTGGTATGGGGAGATTTGAGGAAAAGTTCAGTCTGATTTTATAGCAGATTTATTTTAAGAACTGATAGCGGTTCATGTCCATGTTCAGGGGAGCATGAACATTGTATGGACGAAAAGATTGAGTATGAAGAGGACCTCACACACTGTGGTGGTCGTGAAGTCACATGATGAGAATTCCCGTAGAGCATTTTGGGTTAGCAGCCTGGATATCTGTGTAGACTATACAAGTTGTCTAATGAAGTGGTTTTCATGAGATGGGGAAAAATGATTATTTTGTTTATCTGCTTTGAATATTTAAATGAACAAGAAATTTGTTGTCGGTAATATCACAAGTCATTTCATATAGATCA
This sequence comes from Arbacia lixula, assembly GCA_963669155.1. Classification (NCBI taxonomy): domain Eukaryota; kingdom Metazoa; phylum Echinodermata; class Echinoidea; order Arbacioida; family Arbaciidae; genus Arbacia; species Arbacia lixula. The sequence goes on from OZ022583.1 coordinate 17,688,078, forward strand.
ACAACACCATGTCTCTTCTGATAAGCAATGATGGTAGATCTGCAATGGCCAAGTCATTTTCATAGTTCTGATTACTACCAACTAATATTTGTAAAGCTCATTTTAACACAAACTTGAATTTGGGAGATTGAGATTTGTGAATGAAGTACGCTGTCGTACCCAGCTAGCAGTACTGGGCTAGCGTAATCCAGAATTGGTTTCATATACATGTAGGCGGTGTTCACCATTATCCTGTCCTTCATCCGGGTTTTGGAAATTTAAAGAATGCGTTAAGTATAAGTATTTACCGCTTTCTAGTACCAGCTTGTGGTAACAAAGTGTGAAGAGAATTAAAGCCATTTAAGGTCTGCCACAATGAAGAGGACTCAAAATGTTTTCCAAGCTATTGTTACAATTCTATGAAGCATCACCCTGTCTGGCATAAGCTGGGTTTTAAAGGGCATATACTGTACTGGGAAGGCAAAAAAGCCTTCAAAATGCAATTGTTAGCAATCTTCTTGCCAATGGTCTTAAATTTGTGTATTGTCTATTTTAGAAGCTTGCTGAAAGTTATTTGCTCTCATATGATCCACATTTGGAGTAATGAGTGATTAAATCACAAATCCTCAAAATGTCCGGGCCGAACATTTTGAGGATTTAATCATTAATCATTAATTACTCCACATGTGGATCATTTGAGGGCAAATAACTTTCAGCAAGCTTCTAAAATAGACAATACATGAATTTAAGACCATTGGCAAGAAGATTGCTAACAATTACATTTTAAAGGCTTTTTTGCCTTCCCAGTACAGTATATGCCCTTTAATGAGATAATACAGAAGCTCTCCCAAACAAGAGTTTCTAGGGCTGCCCCAACGCATAACTGAGCACTCGATTGCTGAGGGGCTACTTACATGAAGCCTAGGGTGCAGGCTGAGGGGTTTATTCTTTCTACTTTATGCAGCAATAACAATTAAGTGTGGCCTTGCAGTCTAGCCTTCTGTAGAGAGTTTTTTTAAGTGCGACAACTGTGGCTGTGACTTGCTCTTTACCATGCGATCTTGCCCTCCATGGTGGCCCGAGAGAGCCAATGGTCACCCGAAAAGGTTTTGGGCCACCTGAAACTTATCAAATCAATGACCTGGCTAGCCACTGAAAAATGTTATTCATATCTCACAGTCAGGACAATGTGGGCAACCTGAAAATCCATTTGGCCACGGGATCTTATGCTCAAGTAGCCATGATGGCCGCCTTAACAAAACTAGTTGAGGGCAAGCCCTGCGATGCATACCAGATTGCATCACATTTTTTTGCAGATTCTAGGTTTCTGTCACATTAATCACAGTCCTGACATCTAAAACTCGATAGGGAGCCTAGCCTAAGTATTCAGACTCTGAGCCCGTTTACACTACAGGGCGGAATGTGGGCGGACTGTTGGATCGCGCTATCGTAGCACGATCCAACGGTCTACCCAAAACACTCGCTGCATTTACATTGTAGTGAGATAACGTAGTCTATCATAGCACTCCCTTTTTTGGGTGGACCTGTTGAAATATGACGTGTGACGTCATGAGGTCAAAGCGGTCAAAGATTTTGCGCGTTATTTACGAACCCACACCTCGATCGTTCCCTATATACAGCATGCTAGCTAGCTATGCTATCTCGCTGTATACAATTGCCATTGCCGGTTCTAGCATACATCTACCCCTCCTCTTCCTCCTCTTCTTCCTCTCCCTCCATCCTTCTCTCTCTCCTCACCCCTCCTCTACTTCCTCTCCCTCCATCCTTCTCTCTCTCCTCACCCCTCCTCTCCCTCTGATCTGGAGGGTTTACGAGTGATGTAACAATACACCATATCCAACATTATCTAATTTAATGACCAATGAAATGGTGTAAAAAGCATGATTATTAAAGTCATTACTTACGAGATTATCCACAGAAACAGCCCAAAGAAAGCACACCGATTGACAGATCGGCTTGTATGCAATGGGTATTTCCCGTGTGTTAAATACGGACTTCTATCATGCCTGTTTACATTAGTAGAGTTGGCGCGATCTAGCATGCACTAGATCACGCTATCTCTCGTGGTCCACCCCCTTGTGGTGCTCCAAAGGCATGCCGTTTGGGCTCGCCGTGGTCCACCACTTGGTTGACCGAAAATAAACCCGTACTGTTTACACTACAGAGATGGCGCAATCTAGCGCGTGTTAGATCCAACCATCTCTGCAGATGTTAACGGGCTCTAAGCTGTAAGTGCAATAGGGCGTGGGGAAGAAAAAGTCCCATTCAAGTATTGGCAGCCTGGTAATTAGGCTCGAGGTTACAATGAGGTAGTTGTGTGGTGAAATCCCATTATGGCACACTAAAGTACCAATTACTCCACAATCACAGTTTAATAGGAGGTGGGTCCATTAAGGACTCTTCAGAGAGTGTTTCCTTGTCTGTCCTGGAGAGTTTTGATATACATGTATGAATAACAAAAGTGCCCCTCCCCCCCCCCCCCCCCCATTTCTTCTCCCCATTCTCTGTATTGGCTACTTGTGCTAAAATCTCCCTGTAGAGATGGGTCTGCATCTATGGTCAAAGATAGTACCATACACTGTACAAACAACAATCCCAATAGGTGCGTCTTCATTAGCCCAATCAGACAAATCTATTTTGTGATCCGGGGAACTAGCCTGAAGTTGCAATCCCATCTTTATTAGCTCGAAACTCGGGATACGTAAGCTCGAGCTCGGGATGCATAAATTATCCCGATGTTCGCACATGCGCAGTGTGCGATGGGAATAGGCCACGACCGCATGGCTTCGGTTGTGAGCTCGCATTCACGCACGTATGAAAACCTAACGTAAACAATGCCTCGTGCACGCTGATGCATGCCGAGGTCGGGAAATTTTCAGGCTAATGAAGACGCTCCGAGCTAGCTCGAGCTAATTCGCGAACTAGCTCGAGCTAATTCGCGAACTAGCTCGAGATAGCTCCAAATAGCCCATGATTTCTTGGGAAATTTTCTGGACCAAATTGCTAGCTATTTCGTCTGATCTGGCTGATGAAGACGCAAATAGCTAGCTATTATTTGGTGATCTGGCTAGCTAGCCCGATCAGAAAAAGCTCGCTATTTTGCCCACATTGGGCTTATGAAGACACCCCTATAGTCTTTATTTCAACTTCCCCTTCACCTTTTAAATGAATTTTGGTTCAAACTTTGATAAGCTTCGACACATCGGTCATCAGATATTTGTCCAAGTAAGCACTAATAGGCCTCTAGCTGTGGATGTTGCACAGTGCAATACAAAGTCATCTGTGTGGTTGCAAATCAGTCAGTTTGGTCATACTGTTGAATGTGAACCAGCACAAGAGACAAGCATTCAAGAGCTGTTTTGAATTTTTGTACAGGGGAAAAAAATCACAAGTACTCATTGTTACCTAGTGGAATTTCATTCTTCTGTATTATTTCTACTTGAATAGTAAGCCAGTAGTCAATCTACTGTATCATATTGGAATTTACTGTTGTCAAATCGGTAAGAAATATCTAACCTGTTCATGTAGCCCATTGCTCACAGTTAGATTTCTCACTTTGCGATCCTTGGTCCATTTAACTATAGGGTGTCAAAATTTGCCATGGAGCTCCAGTAAGCAAAGTAATGTGGGTTAATTGCCCCTATAACAAATTTGAAGTTCATTCATAGCCGGTTGTCTACAGGAGTTGTGCAATAGAGTCATTGATCGAGGTAGAAATCCCCCTCCCCACTATCCCTTCCCAACCCATTCCTTGGGTTTTGAAAAACTGAAATGTCTTGCTGCCGGACAGGATCAATAACTCATTCTTATGAATAATTCTCCCTATCGCATATAGCCGATATCAAGCGATATCACCTCACGATACCGATATCTGATCGATTGCTCTTGGGACGTATACTTCCGGTAAGAGCTGTTTGCCGGCAGAAAGTGACCAAGAAATCACTTTTTTTATGAATTAAGCAGTGAAAATTTTGTGTAGGGTTGTGGTTAGGGTCAGGGTTAGGTTTAGAATAAGGTTTAGGGTTAGTGTTCAGGTCAGGGTTAGGTTTAGGGTTAATATTCATAAAAATTAGTTGGATACCCTGGTCCCTTATTGTACGGGATTGCGAATGTTCGTGGACCGGAAGTTCATATCCCAAGAATTACAGGTAAAAAAATTAGAGCGCCACACACGTTCAGATTCGGAGAGCTATATGCGATAGGGAGAATTGATTGAACCTATCTGAACCAGATAAACGCCCGCCTTCTTCTCCTTGTTTATAATGTTTTATTCAAGTTGGATTACCCTGCGGTAGTAGATACTACACGTCACATGTGTTTTCTTGTGAGAGTGGATCTGCCTGTCATACTTCTGTAAACATACTGTAGAAGACTTAGCATCTTGCCTCTGCCCTTGAACTAGCAGTGTGTGTTTCACAATATTTATTCAGTAAACAGACATTGTATCTCGGCTTTAGCGAACTTTTATCATGGTCGTATTCTGCATTCCTTTCTGTCCTACATTCCTTGGCAGTGGTGATGGTGGTTGTACATCACTGAAGTGGCTCATCTGATTGGTGTGTAGGCATGAGAAAACATTTTCTCATGGTTCTACTTCACTGCAAATGAACTTACAACAAATATCACACTGCCCTCTTTTGGCGAAATTGTCTTAAGTGACATATTACATCAAGAAAATGATGACAGAGGATATCTGAAGAAATATGAATATATATTTGGATTATTACAAATACTGATAGAGGGTAATGCACCATTTAATCATTTGTGTTGTGAGATGAACAAGTGGTGTTGCATAGCTGCCCTGTTGTGAAGGCAGGTCATATTCTTGATTGATTTCAGGATCTTAGGATCGAAATGATTTTTAAAGATTTAAATTCTGGAGGAAATCTGGGCCCCATAACATGAAGGTCCGCAATCAATTGCAAATGTGAAAAATGAATTCTGATTGGTTACTGGTCAGGGTTTTTTTTAACAAAGCGTGCATGTAACAATGGTGTTGATTGGTCATTGCCATTTTGTGATTGATTGCAAACCTATATGTTATGGGGCCGTGGACACACAATTCATATTGTCTATTTTGATCTTAGCAAAATTTATAATTGTACATGAATATCCCTTCACTGTATTATCAAAAGTTTTTCTGTACATATTTTCTATAAGAATATAAAATACCTCTCAAGGATCTTATTCAGCATGTACTGATTATCATTTTGATATCAGATATAATTCCACTTTATTTGATTTACCGTTCTGGTGAATATGCTTTTATTCGTCTGTCATCATAGGATGAACGAGAATAACAACGATTGGAAGAGGAATTTTGTACAGAGTCTAGAATCGCATTGTATCATATGACCTTGCTTGCTTCACTGTGGATGCTAATAAGCATGAAATTATTTTCAAAAGTTCCTAATCCGTGAAAATAATCTGTTCCCTTTTAAAGGCTCCAGTGAGAAAACTATATGTTGAAGTTAACTCTGCTATTGTAGTGATATGCCCTTTAAAGTAAGAGAAATGACTGATTCTAAGGGTCAGTTTCATTTCACTCTTGACCTAATAAGCATGAAGTTATTTTAAAAGTTAACAATGCAATTTGAAATATGTTTTCAACTGTTAAACTGTTTCATTGCTCACTGCAAAAACAGATATTTTAATTTTTGTAACCCCCCCCCCCCCCCCCCCATATATTTACTTGGTTGCAAGTTGTGCCGAGGAGAAATTATACGTGTGATTTCCAGTATTACAAGTGTTTCTACTTGAAATAGTTTTTCAACTGTTATTGTCCACAGATAAAATCTATATCTGTCCCCAGATACCTCTCATTGATGTAAACCATGTTGTGTTATATGTCAAATCAGGGCCCCCTGGTAGAACAGTGTTCAACCTCTGAAGGGGCTACCCTCGGTAAATAGTACCAAGAAAAATAAACAATCCGGTAGTAAATCCTAACCCATTTGCAAAGGCTCTACTGATAACATTATAGTCAAGTCAAACCCACGATTGTAGTGGTATATGCTTTCAAAATACGATAGATTACTGATTCTAGGTGGCATTTTCCTATTACTGTCACTGGTAATATGCGTGAAATTATTTCAAAAGTTGACAATAAAAATGAATGAAACCTTTTCCTTTGCAAAGGTCCTAGCTATGCTGAAGTCAAACGTGCTATTGTAGCGATATATGCTTTCAAAGTAAGATAAGTTAGTGATTCTAAGGGGCATTTTCCTATTACTGTCACTAGTAATATGCATGAAATTAATTCAAAGGTTGACAATAAAAGTGAATAAATCCTTTTCCTTTTGAAAAGGCTGTAGCTATGCTGAAGTCAAAGGTGCTACTGTGCTGATATGCTTTTAAAGTAAGATATATGATTGATTCTTTGTGACAGGTCCACTTTGACTCCAGGGAGCTTATTCAAGATCAGTACGGTACTCAGTAAATCATTGGATGTAGCCATCTTGACTAGACTTGAGCATAACAATCAGTGGTGACAATAATTGTGTGTGATCATGCTTTTGGAATTTATTCTACAAGCCTGCAAGCGTGCAAGCACTGCAAGCTTAAATGAATTCTCACTTAGTACCCGGTACTTATCTGGATTTATTCTAGGACTTTATGGGCAGAACATAACACGTGACCAAATCAGTTAGATTAAAAAGAAATTCAAAACAATCTGTGCTTGGCAGAGTGCTGCTGTACATGTGCATCAAACATGCTACAATCATATACACCAAATTATTCCATAACAGTGCGAGATTGGAAAGTAAAGAATGAAATAGAAAAAGAACTTTGGCCCCAACTTGTAAAGAGTAGCGATTGTTTCCCATTTGATCGCAAGTCCACTACCCTGTGTCTAATTTACAGGGTTATGATTGAGATCAATTGCAAGTCTAGTTGCAATTAATGGTAATTCTTTATGAGACACGGCCTTGGTGTTTCCTCTGTTTTTTTTAAAGTTGATATCAGTGGATGTATTTTGAAGTCTACCATGGCAGTCGAAAATATCCAGGGTGGGAACTGGGAAACCCTGTGGTTAAGGTAGGTGTATGTACTGTAGTATTAGTCATCAAGCGATTCATTGCTCACTGTTTAATTTACCGCTTCGGCGTGTTCAGTATTCAACCTTGGCAGGCGTTGGGGCCTGGGCCTCGTCAGAACTCATTAAAACGGGGCATGCTGATACCATCAAGCAGGTAGGGGTAATGGGATTATGTAATCAGTGTACTCTGCAAGGCTAATCTAATTACTCTGGCTTATTGCTTATGGGGATGAAGTCACTTCTACAAACATATTTGCTTAATGAGTCCTGATGCTTTCAGAGAGTTGTCTTCTCTTTATTTTGATAACTGTACAAGAATTACAACAAAATATATTCAAGTCAAAATTACTTTTGTTAAAAATGTATGAATAATGAATATACCCATATCATTGAATATAAGAAGCTTTAAAGAGAGTGAGACAAGTATATGTGTATGATTGATAAATGATCTGAGATGGTAAAGTACTTGTATTAAAATTATCCCAATGAAGGAAATGCTTGTTGTACAGCTTAATGTATCTTGATGAACCTAGACGAGAGTTAGAGGGAGGGAGGGTGGGAGGATGAATAAAGATATAGAACCATTTTTGTTTCAATTTAGCTTTTATGAAGATAATGAAGAGATGATATATTGATATATAAAAGACACACACAAAAAAAATCTAAACCGAAACTCGATAAAGAATTATCGTATAGCGAACAGGGTCCTGCCTGTATATAGCTATACAAGAATTTTTTCTGCAAGTGAACTGTCAGGAAGTTGGGAGAGAGGTGTGTATGTATGTGTGCATGTGTGTGTGCGTGGGGGGGGGGGGGGTCTCTCACAATTTTTTATCCTTTAAGTGCTTGTGTATGATGCACTTACCAGAAGACCTTTTGTTTGTATATACATCTGTCATCAATGCATGGGTCACTTATTCCTTCTGCTCCAGAGCATGTGTGTGGAACGCTGGTTAAAATAAATGATGGTAGTGTATATAGAGGATACTAACTCTTAGTGAGCCAACAAAATGTTGCAAATATCTTTTCAATTATTGTAAGTTACCATTAATGGTAACTACCATGACAACAGCCAATGCGTTTTCATTCTTGCACCGGTTTCCATAATTGTTACTATTGATGGTAAGTTACAATAATAAAAACGCTGTGTTACCATAGTAGTTACCATTGCTGAAAGAGTTACCATTAATGGTAAGTTTTATGCAACGGAGCCCAGTACAGCAGAATCATGTAAACAAAAAAAAAAGACAGCAGCCATTATTTCCCCAACTCAGGCTAAGTGATAGTATGGCTTCCAGGCTGCTGGAAATTTTGCATCCAATTAGAAAATAGAATCTAGTGCTCATAAGACTAGTCACTTAACCTTTCTCCTCTCATCACTGCTGGGGTGACCTGCAGTAGGAACGATTAGTCTACTACAGCCAGTCCCCTTTATTAAATAGTTCAGTTTTAAAATGCCCAACAGCCTTGCAACCAGGCTAGGTAAGTGATGTTACCTGTAACCTGTTGTATTGACAACCCTATTGTGCCTGCTGCACTAGGCCACATAGAAGCTATTGACAAATCAGCTTACAGGCAATGCAGGAGGTGTAACTTTTCACACCTCCATGGGGATCAGGGCTAATGTAATTGACCCCACCTCCAAGTCTGCTCCCATATTTGGGTCTTCACTTAGGTAAACCATGCAAAGTTGCAAAAAAGCTTTTTTGCTGATCGAGAGATGTTGCCTGATCAGAAAAAAGGTGTGTTCGGTTATTGTACTTTTTCACAAAATACTTACTCTACGTAATATCTTTGTGGTTATGTTCATGAGTCACATGCAGATTCCTATAATTTGCAGTAGACGTAACTACACAATCAACTTGAATATTATGTTTAAATGATTCTAGCGTTGTAAGCTACTAGGGAGTACTCATACATTCCCTGAAATCTTGTACCAAACAAGCAAAGAACATAAGATACTACTAATCCTTCTTGTGCCAGATAAAATGCTTCCTACTAGGAACCGTGTGCATTATTGGTGATAAAATGGGTTATAAATGTGATGAAGCCATCTAGTCATGAAAAGGCTAAAAGAGATGGTTCTTAATGCTAAATATGTTACTCATTGAGGATAAATGGCTACTGATAATTGTTTGTCTCGCAGTGTAAGGTAAACGGAATCGAAATTATCACGACGTTTCGTGCGCCGCTGCAACACTTCGTCAGGATTTCAGTTAGTGCGCTGCACTGACCTTAGGGTATTTAAACCCCTACTTACTACAATTTTGTATCACACCTGGCGAAGTGTTGCAGCGGCACACGAAACGTCATGATCTTTTCAATTCCGTTTACCTTACATTGCGAGACAAATGATTATCAGTAGCCAAGATGGGTTCTTGTTCAATTTTGGCATTCCAGGAGAAATCACCTCAAAATGATCATTAAAATCACCTGAAATCTAAACCCAGTGATTACAGCAGAACAGGCCTGCCGTGATAATGGCTAGTAATCATTATCACTCCTCCATTTCCTTTAAAGAGTCACACTGAGAGATGATCTTTGGATACCTGACATGAAGTTAATGGGAATAATATTATGACACACTTCTATGCATGTTGCTGCACTTTAGATCATGGCGTATTGCTCTCTGGGGATATGCACTGCAAGAAAAAGAAATTGAAACAGATGGCTTTCTTAACCCAGGATATGGAACACAGCATGAAAATGATTATAATAGGATAAACGCACTCATCAGATCTGCCAATTCCACACTACTTCATTATCAAAGAAACCCCACATTGCTTCGTAGATTCAATTTTCGGTAGGAAGAAGATTATCTAGTCCAGAATCTAAATATTCTATTAGGGCATTAGCTCACGCTCTCGTAATGATGAATATTTTAAATTGATTACAACATTTGCAGCTTCAGAGGTTTAGAGCGTTTTCTGAGTGAGCGGATAAGTAGCTTGGATGTAGAACCCTGCTTGCTGCTTTGCAGTGAGTACCAGCAAGAGCTTGATTGATTTCCCGTGGACTGTTATGACTGGGAAGGGAAAGCTGGGAAAGCCCTGGGAGGAATCAGTTTCAGAGAAAAAGGACGCAAGTGAGAACCCGCGGATTTATGATATCATGTCGCACACTGTAACTTTCTAAGTGTGCTTGTAATTTCTGTTATATCCAGAACTTGCTTTTACACACTCAACAGAAGGTGGGGGTAGCCAATTTGTTATTGGTGCCCCCACCCCCCCCCCTTTCTTTTCCAACTCTCACATGACACCCCCTTTCCCGTCTCTCTCCATCCCTCCGTTCCTTCCCCTCCCTCTCCTAGATTCATTCTTGTGTTGGATCCTATTATTTTCTTTTAACATAATATTTGCACAGACTGGTCAATAAACTTAATCCATCTAAATTTTTATTGGATTTAATATTCTTGGAATGGACATTCTCACCACCGTCAAGATTCCTCTTGGTAAAGTGTATGAGTAAAAAAGGGAAAATATTTCTTGCGGTCATTGGATGTGCATATTCAGATACGCTGCTTCACATCTCTGTACAAGCTCTTATCTCCATATCCTTCATATACACTTGTTGAAATATAAGTGAAAGCAATACATTTTTGTGTATTTTCAATATTTCAAAAAATATATTTTTTTACCTAGTTATTTTTTGGTTTTCTCCTTATCAGATCAGATCACTGGAAGTAACTTCTTTGGGCCAAACATTCTTCTTGTCTTGTACAAATTCTAATCCCCATATCCTGAATTTATATTTCTTAAAATGTATATCAAGGCAAATGTTTTTTAGTATTCATTTTCAATATTTAAAAAATATATATCTGTTTTTGCCTCTAGATTATTTTTTTTCATGTCAGATTTTTCATGATTATAAAAGACATTAGTACAATTTTTAGGCTAAGATTCCCCCTTTCCATGCCTCCGCAACAAAGTTGCCAGATAGCATTATGTTTCTGAGTTGTCTGTCCGTCCGTCTGTCCAGATCTTGTTTACACAATTGACCAAATTTCATCAAACTTAGTACAATGATAATATGTGGCATGGTAATTTAGTGACTCTGTGGGTCAGAAAGGTCACTGGTCAAGTTCAAATTGTGAAATGTTGCTGTTTATGTGTTATATAAATGACCAGCTGTCATCAAACCTGGTGCAATGACGACAGGTCTCATTTAAGTTTTATTTCATAGCCAAATAACAAGTTTTCCCTGCATTACAAGATATCATATTCCTAAATATTCAAGATTTTGACAGTATTTTGGTGTCTGGAGGCATACCAGTTCGACAGCAGACAGTTGAATTGCTCTAGCTTAGTATGTATTGTCACTTGCGCCCTTTTAGGAAAAGTAGGGCAGGGCAGGGCCTGATGAATCCCCCAGAATAGATTAGGTTTTGTCTGTGGGACGCCTCCTCCGTGCTAACATAGGAAGTGAATAGACACTTTCTGCAGGATGTCGTCCCGGCTCTGTTTCCAAATGAGGGCAACTCTGTTTGGGTGCTGTGAAGCACGTTGCAAACATGTGCTACAGCTCTTTCCAGGTTCCCTGGATTACTTAACCCTCTCGGTACCAAGTCTTGTAAACTACATTGGCTCAGTCAGGCTCACTACATATCATCATGCCAATAGTGCTGAGAGGGTTAGTGGAATGTGTCATTTTGATTCTTTGGTAATGGACTCCGAGATAAGCAGGTACTTGATATGTTAAAACTCTGTATTTAAGCCCTTAATTGAAGATTGAAGTGATAAAGTATCATTTTTTGTATGACTGACATGCATTAACATTGCATTTCAAGTAAGTATAAACACACATGATCATAATGGGCCCTATATTGTGTTACTACTCATGATCTAAATTTTTAAAACAGTTGTTTTTGTTATGAATTACTCTACACATACATGCCACTCCCTTACCCCATGGCAGGCAAGAACTTTGAATTGTGCCTGTACTTTATTGATGAGATACCCACCTGAAAGCTGTATATTGATGCAGTAACCCACTTGTTCAGTAGTAATTAGTAATTGTAATAATGTATAATTGGAAATAATGTATGATTGTGCATACATGTATTTGGTAATTAGTAACTGGTCATTGGAATTTTTGTCTTAGATGCAGCATCTTCTTTGTCTTCCTTCTTATTTTCCTCTTTTCTAAGCGCATAGAGACCCTGTCAAGGGTGTTATGCGCTATACAAGAACGGCGGTATTATTATTAACTAACATATACAGAAATGTGTGAGCTATGCATTCAAACCAAAAATCTGTGACAGTGGCACTGGCAGTGGCACCATCATAGCTTATTACATCGACATTGTGAATACTTAAGTTGGTTTTCTCTTTGTATAACATCCTTTTTCCTTTTCTGTGTTTTTATTTCTCCAGATTGTCATTCCCATCGGGCCATTCCTCGTCTGCCTTTTTCTTTGCCGTATACTGGATGGTAAGTTAGAGCTAGACAAAGACCCAACCACTGACCTATTGTAATGGAAGAGTTGCTCATCTGTGTGTAGAACATAGAAATTTGGCTTATATCCAATTAGAAAGATGGCATGCTCGTTCTTGTAACTGAATGAAAAGAACATGTCGGAAAAAATCGTTGTAGCCAAATCTTGTTTTTGTTTTGACCCAGAAGCCAGAATATACCTGCAGGTACCAATGATCCTTAAGGCCCTGGAGCATATTCCTTTATAGACATTCTGGCAACCCTTAGAAATTGGTGAGGCCATGTTGTTTTTGCTCAGACCCATGCATTATGTATATGCCGATCTTGGGAGCTTGGGGTCTTTAAGCATATTCCTCAGAGACCTTCTTGTAACCCTTACAATTTGCTAAAGTTAAGCTGTTCTTTGCTTGGTACAGAACTGCTCTGTAGATGCAAATAGTACCTGAGGTCTGTGAGCCCATTCCTCAAAGAAATTCCTAAAACGTAACAACAAAAAACTGTTATAAATGTTCCATTGTGTTCTTATTTCTGGAACAGATCTGTCTGCAGATATGAATGGTTTTTGAGCATATTCCTCAAAGACCTTCCTGCACACCTTACAACTTGCTGATACAATGTTGTTTTTGGTTTGAACCACACAGATCTACCTACAGATACAAATGGTCCTTAAAATACTTGAACATAGGCCTTCCTGCAACTCTCACAAATTGACGATGCCATGTTGTTCTCATTTCTGGTCCAGATCTACCTGCAGATGCGGATGGTGCCGGAGGTCTTTGGGGATACCCTCCTGCGGGCCTTCCTGCAGCTGGTGGGCTTGCTGGCAGCCTTGATGTGCAGCCTCAGCAGAGTGTCTGACTACAAGCACCACTGGTCTGACGTGCTGTCTGGGTCGGTGCTGGGCCTGGTGGTGGCTGTCTTAGTGGTAGGTCCAGCACTCAAATTCCAAGTGGCAGATGGGGGGTAGGGAGGGGTGATATGAAGGGCCATAAGCCCCCCAAACTTCTAAGTTCTCCCTCTCTACCCATCTCTCACCCCTCTCTCTCCCTCTCTCCCCCCTCTCTCCCCTCTCTCTCCCCCTCTCCCCCCCCCCCCCCTCTCTCCCCCTCCCCCCCCCCTTTCTCCCCCCTCTCTCCCCCCTCTCTCCCCCCTCTCTCCCCCCTCTCTCCCCCCTCTCTCCCCCCTCTCTCCCCCCTCTCTCCCCCCTCTCTCCCCCCTCTCTCCCCCTCTCTCCCCCTCTCTCCCCCTCTCTCCCCCCTCTCTCCCCCCTCTCTCCCCCTCTCTCCCCCCCTCTCCCCCCTCTCTCTCCCCCCTCTCTCCCCCTCTCTCCCCATCTCTCCCCCTCTCCCCCCCTCTCTTCCCCTCTCCCCCTCTCTCCCCCCTCTCCCCCTCTCTCCCCCTCTCTTCCCCCTCTCTCCCCCTCTCTTTCCCCTCTCTCCCCCTCTCTCCCCCTCTCTCCCCCTCTCTCCCCCTCTCTCCCCCTCTCTCCCCCTCCCCCTCTCTCCCCCTCACTCTCCCTCTCCTCCCCTCTCCCCCCTCTTCCCCCCTCTTCCCCTCTCCCCCCCCCCAATCCCTCTCTTGCTCTCTCACTCTCTCCTTTGTATATATGTGTGTATATATAGTCCTGTGTGTCTCTCTGTCCATCTCTGTCTCTGTCTCTCTGTCTCTCTCTCTCTGTCTCGCTCTCTCTCTGTCTATATCTCCCTGTCTCTGTCTGTCTGTCTATCTGTCTGTCTCTCTCTCTCTCTCTCTGTCTATCTCTCCCTGTCTCTGTCTGTATCTCTGTGTCTGTCTCTGTCTCTGTCTCTGTCTCTGTCTCTGTCGCTTCCCTTCCACATCTCTCTATAGGCATACGTGTGTATCATCTCTCTGTCTCTCTTCTTCCTATCTTCTGCAGGCGGTATTTGTCAGTGACCTGTTCAGGATCCCCATCTGCCGAGAAGCTAGGATTGAGAAAGGGGAGGTGATGCCCCTCTATGGGTCTGGGTCCGCCATCAGTGAACAGATCAGCAGTGACAGTAAGGACCACGCCAACAATGTCATCACTATCATGACGTGATCCCAGCGAGACACACCTCATAGGTTTATTAATAAGCCTAGCGTGCCCATACCAAAGCCATCTTTTTCTGTTGTCATGTGATGTTAATGAAATGTGAGTAAAAGACTGTTTAAAATTATCTGTAATGACAGGAATTTTAACATAATGATAGGAAAGCCGTAAGTTACCCTGTAACCATGGTTACTACTTGACTATTGCATGGTGGTTGCAGTCGTAACCCAAGTTACAATTGCTTGACATTTTTGTGAAAGTTATTCTGTAAATAGTAAATCCTTAATGGTTGTTTATGACAAATTGTTTAATATGTTACTAGGCCCTCAATGATAAGATTATTTAAGAGCATTGCTATTACAAGCCATATTTACAGTTCCCATGAAGGGGCCATTCTAACATTGGTGGGTTGAGTATTTCCAGAATATTTTTAAATCTTATTTCACAATTTTCAATATCTACTGGCACTCAGGTAGCATTTATGATTCATAACATGCACTGCTTATTGTGATGATAGATATTATCATCTAACTATTTATGTTTCACACCATCATAGTAATGTAATATAGAATGTTATTGCTCATATTTTTGCTGCAAATCAGTTTAAGTTTTCAATTTTGTAATGAACTTGCCATGTCGTATGGTGATATTTCTGTTAGTCCCAGCCCTCCTGAGAATGAACTGAGGTCATTCTCGATTTACTTGTGCAGAGTTAATCCACAAAGTGGCCACAAATGGAAAGCAAATTGTTATGTAACAAACCAGGAAACACTTAAAGGGGAAAGTTACAAATTTCTTATTTTTTCACATGCAGATGAACCCCTATGATTTATTAATTTTATTGTGGTAGTCTATTTATCCACTCTACCAAGTTTTCGCTCGACTCACTTTCCAAAAGTGTGTTCTTCAATGTGCATAGTGTGTGGCTTGCCTGTACCCCAGGACCTCCAACTCACATCGTATCCTAGGAGCAGAGTATTTTGACACTCATGAATGTACTTCAAGATTGTCCATAAATTATGTGACAAGCATAGCTTGAATATTTGTGCGTATTAGATGATTAATTCACAACCAACAATGACCATTTTGTCTCACACTTGTCAATCCACACCTGTCAATGACTAGTGTCAATAATAATGCATGATGATTCTGGCAGAAAAGAAGTTATGGGTTGACATGTGTGATGCACCATGCCCAGTGTTGTGTTCTGAATCAATTATCTCATACACAAACATTTTTAGATCCAAACTTGTCCCAAAGTGAAAATCTCATCTAATATTGGCAGGATTATTACAAGAAAAGTGATGAATAAAATGTCACAAAAACCTACTTCTAAAAATTTATATTATAGATATATATGCATTCATGGACTCCAGCTCCAGCATGCGGCTAGTCGTTGTCTTAACTTCCCTGACCAAACAAAGGATTTGCATAACATGGAGGGTGAGAAGCTGTCTCTGCGTCCAATAAAATTTGGTCTGGCCAAAACCGTCTCGCATGTCTGTGGCCTAGTGGTTAAGGCGAGGCAGTCTAGACCAGAGATGCAGGTTTGATTCCAACGGAGACTATTTTTCACTCTCGATGTTTTATTCCTGTGGAACATTCAGTGCGGAAGAGTTTTCAATTCAGTTTGCGCTTCATTTTCCTTTATGCATTTCTTTTGCTTATATGTAAGTATATACATGTACATATATAAATGTATACTTATTGTATACTTATACTTGTATACTTCTTGTTGCTACCTGAGCAATGATTATTATCTGTTGCTGATGAATGTCGTGTACATAGTAATGCTGTTGCTGTTTTTATTGTCATCATTGTTTGTTGTTGCTATCCATATTTTTGTAGCCCTGACGAATGCCAAAGCAGCCAAAAGCTTAATGGGATGAACCTCAATACCCAACAGTTGTAAAATTCTGTGGCAGATCTGTGGATATCATTTTTCAAAGTTTATAAATATGTATGTATGTATGTATGTATGTATGTATGTATGTATTATTTATATGATGTGTTTGTTATCGTCTGACTACACGGGGTCAGAGCAATGCTACTTCTTTTGGCTAGCTTCGGACACTCTCCCAGGGAGTTTATTTTGTAAGACCACTTTTTTATGCTCTGTGTCAAATTATATTTGAGACTTAAAGTTCATGTGGGAAGGTATGCTTGAATGTCCGGGATTTTATGTTTGATTTGTAGTAATATATATATATAGATGTATATGTTTCAATATATTTATTTATCTTGGGATAAAGACTAAAGACCCTTACTCTACTCTGAAGTTAACCTGCTTCAAGGCTAGTATGGGCTTTAGGCTGTGTTAAGATTGGTTCAACTACCAGATGTAGAGCTAGTTCTAACAGTAGCTGTGATATTCTGTTAAGTGAAGCTTAATTCATCTGAGCTTAATCTTAAGACTGCCTAAGAGGGTAATGTAAGCTCTGAATATCTCAGTATATAAATCATTGTGATATTATGCGCATAACTCATTGCAAAATCAGAGCATGTAGCTTGTATACCGGTAATGAAACTTGCTTCTGGAAAGTGCATGTCTAGTAAAAGATTGTTTAACTATTTGTTTCCATGGTAACTGATTGAAATCACCATCCTTCAATATACATATGACTTTTAAGCCTTCTAACTTGGCTAATTATTTTGTTTTTAGATGGAGGAAAGGCTTAAGATCAACCATCATTTATACCAGATCTTCTTAAACTTAGTTTACCAGAAGTGCAAAATACAGTCAGTCCCCTAAGAAACTTGAAGTCAGGCTTATGTCGACCAAGGGTTGGCCTAGTTAAGACTTTGGCCTAGGTTTGTCATAGTAGTATAATACAGTTTGGTACTCAAAAATACCCTGTAGTTGGTTGGTTATTTCAATTCAGTTTCAATTCAAGCTGTTCGTAAGCTACAAACAACTTTACGCGCAACCGGTGACCTGCTCTTGTGCTGAGTGAGATATCCCAATTTGTTCCTATTTTAACATGGAGGGAGTTAATCTCCAACAATCCTGATCAAATTTGACAAATCACAACTCTGTATTCAGATGCATTTTAACAACAAGAATTCTAATTTACAAAGATCAGATTTATCACTTTCGCTGATGGGAATCAAAATCATTGCGAATCTTATTTAGCACAAGAACAGGTCACCAGTCGTGCGTAAAGTCATTTGTAGCTTACGAACAGCATGTTGAACACCCCCAGCTGGACTGAGCCTCCAGGCTAGATAATGACATCAGTCATCGCTTCATGAATGACAAGATAGCTTGCAAGATAGTATGTCCTTGTGACATACAGACATACATACCAACATACCGCCATATCATTCCTCGGTCGGTGCATGTCCTGCATCATACATGCTTTGTGTTATGGGAGATAGGTAACCGAGATCTTGTTTACGCGGAGCAGTAGATGAGAGAAGGCAAAATTGTTTTCGTTACATATTCTCCATCTCAAATTCCCCTACTTAAAGCAGCTACGCTCAATATAATAATTGGGTACTAGGCCATCCAGGATTAATCCATTCCAATCCCTTCTAAATTTGTATACATGTATTAATTACTCTTTATAAGTAATTGAGGCATTTTTGCACGTGGAACAAACGTCATTATGGAGTATGGAGTTACTCTGTGATGGATTTTAACATTTTCAAAATCATGTTTTTTAGCAGTAGCCTTGAAATCCCAGGATGACATCCAATAACTTAGCAGTTTGTATGCCAATTTGATTTTTGGGTAATCAAGTATTTCTCATATAACTTTGCTTATTTTGCTTTGCGTTGTCAGACATGTAATGTTAACATTTTATTGAAGCTTCACAACTAGTTTATTGGTCTAAATGCTGTTTTGTCTTGGGTAAAATAAACTTAGAAACGGCTTTATGACAGTTGTGCAGGAATGGAGAATGTACAACTCTAGGAATGGGGCTCCATTAACCCACATCATTGTGTCCATAGAGTACCGGTAAAAGTTAGTTTTTTGTATTCACTTCAGTGTGTATAATAACTACATCCGAATTGTGAATACACACAAACACACACATACATAAAAAAAATAAGCTTCAAAGAGCCACATCCTGTGAGATGAAAATAAGTGTGTTTGGGGAGTGTATTATGGACTAACTGAAAAGTATATTATCGCTGGCTCCGTGTGGCAAAGTTACATCTCAATACCCGTATGAGCATCTCTGTTGTACATTTGTAATTACATCTCAGTGACAATATATATTACTATGTTTATGTGATGGTATTCTGCTTCTTTGCTGTGGCTGTCAATGCTTGGTGAGAGTTGATGCCAAGTCAGGCAAACCCATTTTCTAAGTTGTGTCCAAACCACGTCGGAGAAAGTTATTTATTGAAGTGCATATTGCAACATTTGATTGCGATTTTAAAAGCGTTACATTACAGTGAACGTGTAAATCTATAGTATTATGTAGCCGTTGAAGGAAATTACCAATTGGGCTGAAAATTGTATTTGTTTTAGTTTGGGAAAACTGTTTTCACTGGTAGAATATCAAGTTTGTACTTGTTTGGTTTACACTATTTGAGCTTGATGTAACTTTGAAAGGTACACTAGCTGTTGCTATAGATCTGATTAATTATTGGTACGGATTAATTTGTTTTTATTTATTCTCCCTCGGCCTTTTAGCATTTTGAAGTAGACCAATATAATCATTATACATCACATCTTTTTAAGTTCCATCATCGCCTTCCCCACCAGAAGATTATAAAACGGCGACAAACCCGGAATGACGAATGTTCTCCAAGAGACCAGAATTGATTTGGCAGTAGAATAATGTACAATTGAAAATGTATATATATTGAATGTCTTTGTATTCTACATGAATTATTCATATAATGATTAACTATAGCAATAATTGAATAACATCAAGGCCTATGCAACCAATTTGGTTCTGTAAATTTATTATTTTTTTCTAATGTGTGATTTTGCTATGACAGTTTGTATTCTGTGTGTATATTGTATATCATGTGTCACGACTTGGACCAATAAAATATACGTAATTGATAGAATTCGCCCTGGCGGTATCACATTTCATTTTCTGATGTGTTGTTTGTCTAATTGGTATGGTGTTGCGTTCTGAGGAACGATGCAAGATTCTAGATATATATAGTAAGCTCCCTTTAACTCTGTTTAATATGCTTTGTGTACATTTGTTCACGAGTTGTACGCACAAATCATATTGAGCGCCATTTTGTCTGGCAAACAAAAATTAGTGTGTCCGTTTTGCAGGTTGTGTAGTTACCCGGGTAAATGGAACTTAAAGAAAGTACTGTTTAAGAATATTTCTCTTAAGATACAAACTAAAAATTACTTAAAAAGGGCTTATGATGACTATTACATTACATTTAACTTTTTGGCCTGGTCGTTTTAATTATAATCTCGTCCTTGCAGATTCTTGAACTGAGAGAGTTTTTTCCGGTCGTTCTCTGGAGGTTGTCCTTATGTCGAGCGTCTTAATAGACAGTGGGTAACTTGATCTCCGGTGGTTCTTCGGAGGCTCTCCCATGATCTGATCTCTGTTAAGACGGAAACTCAACGAGATCAATGTAGTTATGAGGAACATTTTCTTGTCCGCTTTGTGAAAAGGGATGATTAAGTAGACAAATTAATGATGAACTCAAACATTTCCTTGCGTTTAGAAAGAAAAGTGAGCATGATAGGTTAACTATACTATGTTTAATATTTAAAGGGGATTGGAACTTTGGAAATAGATCAATCAGATTAACACTTTCTGAATAATTTGGATAGAATGCAAATCGTATGTCGTGCCAATATCCATTTCTTAAGATAAATTATCAGAAAGGGGGAAGGGAACGTTACGCGCGCCTATGAGGGATGTGTCTCTGGTGTGGCTGTAAAATATCCGACACGAGATGACGCTAGCACCATTTTGTTATACATTACACATGAATCAAGATTGAAGTGTCTGTATGCGTCCCAACTCATGTATGGTTGTGACAACGTTGAAATCCTCACATCTACCATTATGCCACAAGAATCCTTAAATGGAAATAAAGAGACCCACTTTGGCGTGGTTTTCGTGGAAAGGGGTTTCAGGTCTGTAAACATCATTCAAAACATACAACGCAAGGCCAGATGTGGCAATGGGTAGAAGGATATTAGCGTAAAGGGAAAGTCCACCATGAAATGAAGACGGTTTTAATTAAAAAAAAAAAAATAATAATAATAATAAAAATAAAAAAAGACAACATGAAAGAAACATAAGTGACATTTTGATGCAAATCTGATAAAGGCTAAGAAAGTTGCGATTGCTAAAAAGTTTTGATTTTTTGACGTCACGTGCAAGATGCTCGCATATATAGGCTGTCATGGTTGTGTACTATTTTTTTTTTAACGTTGATTTTTCTCGAAAGGATATGCATTATTGTACCTGTCCATTTGATATATCATTAGAAACACATTTTTGCACACAAATTTATATGAAGAAAAAAAATCCGTGATCAAAAACATAAGAAGAGCAATTTATGGAATCATATAGCACACAACATTATGGGAGAGCACCTCGCACATGACGTCATAAAATTAAAATTGGTAAATTTAGATCATAACTTTCTTATTCTTCGACGGGTTTTCGTCAATCCTTCACAAACATGATCGAGCACCTCGCACATGACGTCACAAAATTAAAATTGGTAAATTTAGATCATAACTTTTTTATTCTTTGGCGGGTTTTCGTCAATCCTTCACAAATATGTCTCTTTTATATTTCTGCTTTTATCAAAACCCACTGAACTTCAGGGTTGACAGTTCTCTTTAAGCCTTACATCTTGCCCACCCTATCCAAGCACTAGTGCTTCATCGACATCAAAGAAGATGCTGAAGAGAAAAAGTCTTCTTTGCATACTGGCCCCCTATCAACAACAACAACAACAATGACAGAAAACACGTTCACCTATGTGTGATAATAAACATGAGTAATTGAAAGAGAAGCATCCAAGGACCTCAGCTTGATAACATCGCATAGTTGTTATTTAGTGTCTGAGCTCTCAAATTTCATACGAGAGAGTTAGAGTTCGAGCCCGGCCTGAAGCATTCTAATGCAATTTAGTCGAAGTTTTTCGTTGTCGATAACGTCGAATTCGATAGATATTTTATGTCTGACAAGAGTTGCTTTATTACTTAAGAAGGCCTACAAGCTGCCTAGCTCAACAATCAATTCTATGTTGAGTAAAGGCCCGGGAGATGACCAAATCTCTTGACTTCCTAAATATGGGCTACAAATTATCATAACCACGCACAATTAATTCCGCAACATGTAACCACAACATAGGCGACGGTTGTTGTTTTTTGTGTGCTCGCGCCATCTTTCGGGTTGCCATGCACAGTCATCGTGTATTCGGTACGCGGATTCCATATTTTGAAATTCTATGAACTCTCACCAACAAAGGCTATGCACACAAATACCATCGAGAACATTGTGTACGGCAAAAGGAAATGTTAGATCGAGAATGTTCGGGGTCCGGGGTGCCTTGGCTGGAGATATGCGTAGACACAACAGGGGACCCACAGCAGGGTCATGCCGGCCCCCCCCCTCTTTCCCTTATAAACTAAAAGGGAAGGGTATACACATGTTTTAAATTTTCATTTTAAAACTACAACACGTACGCCTTGGGAGGTACCCCTATGTGTAATTTATGTAAATTCACATTTTTGGATGAATATTTTTATAAATCACATTTGTTGCCCAAATGTGTCATGAAAATCATCTGAAAGCCCGCTAAATTTCATATTGTATTAATTGTCAAATTTATATTTTCATGGTTCTCCTGGGCAAAATTCGAGATGGCTCGATATCCAATTTGAGTAAAAAAATATATCATTCTTACATCATGCTTGCCAAATTTAGTGTTTTTAGACAAAAGTGAACAATTAGGTCAATATATCGGGTTTTGCCGCTGGACTATAGAGTATCTCCCTACACCGGCTTACCTATTCCATTAAAATGTTGATCCACGAAAATCAATGTTTCGAAAATGAGGGACAACAAAGTATAGTTATTTACAAAGAAATGTTAGGTAAACACCCAGTAGTAAGAATAGCGTGCTCCATCCTGTAAATGAATGATGGATGGAGCACGCTATACTTACTACTGGGTGAATGCCTAACACTTCTTTGCAAATTGAAATTACCCCGGAGAGCCCTTTAACTAAAAGTATAGTTATATTATAAAAAAAAAAAAAAAAAAAACTTGCCTCTCCGCGGAACAGAGACACCTGCCACACCCATCCAAATAAAAATTATATGATACTGAGTAAGTCTTTTGAAGCACCACTTATCCTCTCCCGTCCCCAATCCGTGTGCAAACATGTCAAATGTGCATGAAACAAGCTGCAAAACACAACTCATTTCCGTTTTATATACATATACCACCAGCCACCCACTTTTAAACAGTCTAATCACAATTTACTTTCCCTTTCTAGACACCCCCCCCCCCCCAAAAAAAAAAAAAAAAGACAATAAACAGTTATACAGAAAAAAGAACCATTTCTTGAATATTTATGAATCAAAATGAAACCCGCATGTTTACCTAAGAAATTTCGGATTCAGCTCCAATGTACATTACATGTGTTTCATACAACAGCCTTGGTGGGTTTCCAGTTTGTGTTAGGTCTTACAGTAATTGCTCGGGGTTAGCCTGGCTTCGAGGCTGTTGTGCATTTCCAAGCCACACTGCAATGTTCAATGAAAAGGCCTGGCAGCAGTAGACTAATCATTCTCAATTCCCTCTCTGGCTCGACCAGGACGGAAGGAGAAAAGAAGAGAGTGGAAGAGTGAGTATAGTCTTGTGAGTACTAGATTTATACAAGTTTGAATTAGAAACTTCCAAATGCTTGGAATACAGGCTAGGTCGGGTAGTCTACTGCCGACCTTCTATCTATGTGAGATGTAACATTCGCTTGTGTTATCATGTGCACATCAACGATAACCAGTGTTTGCATTTGCTTACACAAATAATATGCGCTCAGATATGGATTGTTTCAAATGTCATTCGGTTTCCAGCTCCATGTTTGGCGTTGCCATAGTTAGGCCTATACATGTAGGTATAATCTGAAGGGGGTAGTCGATACATTCGAGTTGGGTAAATATTCCAAGATAAACTCTATTATCATCCACTTTACATTTGAATATTTTGATTGGCAATAAACGTAACAAGTCGACTGTTTCTATTTGAATAAAGCTGAAGTTTATGCATTGCGTCGATGGATAAAACATTAGTAACATCCGTATGGAATACAAAGGCCATTTTGAAGTGGTTGTCTGTCTGTCTGTCTGTCTGTCTGTTGTCTGTATGTCTCCCTGTCCGTAGCTCTCCCTCGCCTCTTCCATATTTGTTCTCTCTCTGTGTCTATCTGTCTCAATGTGTCTCTCTGTCCCTCCCATCCTCATCTCCAGCATTTCTTTTTCTCGTTCCCCTTTATATTCTTCCCCGATTGTTTGTCCATGGACCCTATAGGTAGGGTCCATGGTTTGTCTCACCTCTTTTCTATCAGCTCCTCCCCATTTCTCCATCTGGCTTCTCACATTCTGAGCTACGAAGATCAAACTTGAGTACGTAGACACTGTATTGGTTTATGGAACTGAAACGTGGACCCCAGTGTTGAGGAAGGAGTTACTTAGTTGCAAGGTGTTTTTAGGATCCCTTGGACTGATGAGTGACCATTAGCCCTTTGTAGGCCAGTTAAAATGCTGCTCTATGAGCTTTGGGTGTATTGTTTGGCGGGAAAAGCAACGTGAACCAAGGAGACACAAAGTTGGTGTGTGAGTTGAGAATTAGACGGTTAAGGTTTTTTAGGGGGAGGGTGGGGGTGTACGTACTTCTTCAGGCGTTTACGGTGAAAATGATGGGAAAGATAAAGGGGAAAGTCAGCGGAAGGAGGTTTAATATTGGACAAACAGCGTGACTGCTTGGTTTAATAGCAGATCTATTATTGATTACCATCATGATGACGTGGAGATACGAAGAGAGAGGGGGGAAATGAGAGAGAGAGAGAGAGAGAGAGAGAGAGAGAGAGAGAGAGAGAGAGAGAGAGAGAGAGAGTGAGAGAGAGAGGGAGAGAGAGAGAGAGAGTGAGAGAGAGAGGGAGAGAGAGAGAGAGAGAGAGAGAGAGAGAGAGAGAGACCCTTGTTGCAACAGAAGGCTGACCTTATAAAATCTTTCAGTTTGTGTATTTGCAGAGATGCGCTCCCTATTGACGTATAGTGTTTAAAAATACTTTTTTGTTCTATAATCATCATTCATCGTATACCCACATACATGCACATACGCCTGCTCTCCATCTCTGTCTCTGTCTCTGTCTCTCTCCTCTCTGTCGGTCTCTCTCTGTCTCTCTGTCTCTCTCTCTCTCTCTCTCTCTCTCTCTCTCTCTCTCTGAGTGCAATATCTCTGTGCCGACGTATATTGCTTCCTACAGGAGGGATTTTGAATGAATATAGAGGATAATGGGTGTTCGTTCATAGTCAAGTCATGTTTGGTTATATTTTCATTTAGCATTAAATGTCATTGGACGTTACTTGTAAGCCGAGGATTGTATAATGCTTTATAAATAGATCCTTTCAGTAAAACGTTGACCAACCCTCTTGCAGTATGCCACAATAGGAGCAGCATCGTTTTTCTGTATAGATTTGTCGGGGTATTGTATAGAATTCTGTACAGATGTATTTCTTATTTCTTCTCCAACAATAATAGCGGTGAAAGGAAAACGACTCGGCTAAACGAGGCGAGCTTTGCCTGGCGAAAATGATTGTTTATAACCATGCAAAGCTACTAAAAGAACAGCGGATAACCAGAAGAAAGAGAGAATAAGAACACCACTCAGGTTCGCTTATAAATTACATTCCTTTAAAACGTAACCTAGAAGCTCAGAGCTACCTCTGGAAGCCTGTTTTGTATTTTTTTAAAGGGTTTCGATGACTTCATTCTTTCGCCATGCCAAGCAAAATAACGATTACAAGTATTGAATCGGCTTTCCGTGGGGCTTGAAAGCGCATCGTTCTATTATCTCGCTCTCCATCCCTCCCCCTGTTGTAAACGCCCTCCCACTCTCTCCTCACTCACACATACATTTTTCACACACACACATACACACACATACACACACATACACACACACAAACACACACAGACACACACACTCACACACACGCGCGCACACATCGCGCTCTCTCTCTCTCTCTCTCTCTCTCTCTCTCTCTCTCTCTCTCTCATTCTCTCTCTCACCCTATTCCTTCACCTAGCCTTTTTCACCGTCCTTCCCCTTGCTCCGTCGCCCTTTCACCCTTATCTTTTCAGTATATCCATTTCCCTATCTCTGTATCTCTCTCACTCTTGTCTCTCTTTTTGTCTGTCTGTTTGTGTGTTTGTGTTTGTGTGTGTGTGTGTGTGTGTGTGTGTGTGTGTGTGTGTGTCGCTCTCTCTCTGTCTGTCTCTCTCCTTCTCCTTCTTCTCCTTTTCCCTCTAATTTGCTTTACCTTCCCCTAGCCTTTTAATCTTCCTTTAGCATCTTCCGGTGCTCATCTTATCTAATGTTGTCACAATGGCTCTGTCGTCACGGTTACACCACTTTCACACGGATTGGTTTACCGCTGCAGTTCCCCCGCCTTTTGTCGCCGAAGTGTTCTCGTAGCGGCAAAGAATGAAGGTCGGAAAAGTACCAACGCAATGAGCTGCTTCACATGAGTGGAGACGGCCTCTGAAAATGCCCAATAAGATTGCCGTTATGACAGGCGATAACGCCAAAACGCTTCTATGTGCACGGACCTTTATAGCTTGTAGACAGGCGACATATTATATGTAACAGGTCCTTTGTCACTGCTGTATTGTCAGGAATGCACTGTAATCCTTCAGCGTCTGTGAAGTGGGGTGAGAGATTTGGCTAAAATCTTGCTCTTTACGAATGCTACGGCGATTTATCCCTCCGCGTCGGGCGAGAACACGTGTGAAAGGGTCCACTAATTATTTGTTGAGAAATTAAAGGAAAGTCTAAACTGAAGTTAAGTTGTACATGTATTTGATAAAACCAGAAACATGAAAGAAACATATGAGTGAAAGTTTGATGCAATTTCGTCAAAGAACAAGAAGGAAGAGGGATTTTTTCAAGTTTTGTTTTTGTGACGTCACGTAGCCTATTATGTTGTGTACTATTTTTTTATTAATTTCAAATTTCTCAAAAAGATATGCATAATTTCACATGTGCATTTGTCATTAGACGCACATTTTTACACACATACCTCATGAAAAAACAGTATTCCTCTATCAAAAAGAGAAAAAGAGCTATTTATGGAATCATACAGCACATCACATGGGAGAGCACCTCGCGTGTGATGTCACAAACGTAAACATTTAAAAGATCGTAACTTTCTTATCCTTTGATGGATTTTTTGTCACACCTTCACTTTAATGTTTCTGATTTTTTTTAACTGCTAGGTGGACTTTCCCTTAAAAATGCCTTTGTTTCCGAACAAAACGAGTGAGTGCCTCAAAATGCGCACTTCATTCATTGCTCAGAAAATTGTATTTCTGTTACATTGCTACAATAATACCTGACATGCTGAAAAGGAATGCTGGTACAAAAAAAAAAATAGGTTGATTGGAAATTCCATTAGCTAATGTAAATTGAAGGCCTCTAGAAGTGGAGAAGAACATTCGGTACCAAGGAAACCTCTTCTCGCACGAAAATATTCAGATCTTGAAAATGTTATCTAAATTTCTATTTCTGTCAGTACAATCCCCTAATGTTACCGTTCATATAATTTTTATGATTGCTTATATACACCGGCAAGTTCACCGTTGTTCAAGTTTTCTTACATTTCCATATACACACCATTTGTTTTGAAAAGGTACAGTGCAAACCGAAGAAAAAACATTTCAGATTAATCAGTTTGGGGGCTACCTTTAAATTTTTTGGGTATATTTCTACATTCAAAATTTTCCAAATGTTTAATCGACTTTCACCAATTCATTGATTTTATTTCAATGGGGTGTACTTTTTACACCTCTTCATCCCCCTTGGATTGACAGCGACGGAACCTATACCTGTCGACTTGACATCCCTATAAAGAGCTGACGTTACATCATCGCATCCGATGTGAAACCGTCTCCAACAACAACTAATTCTTAATGGCTATCGAATGGAAAATTCATGATTGTGATCCGAATAGCTTGCATGAATACATCAAGAGAGGTGCAGCTTACAGAAAGATAAAGGTGTGAATTTTGTTGAGGATTTGCTTTTTCCCCGCATCCGTCCACTTCCATTCGATGTGCTAACTTTCTTTCATGTCCCTCGTATTTTTGTTCATGTTTTGTCTCTCTTTGTCCTCCTTGTTGATTCTCTGTTCGAAGAGTCTCAGATTTATTGACGAATCAGTGAAACGGCTGTCCGCTGGTGGGGTAGATGAGTGTTTATAGTTACCCTAAAAAAATTCACACCCACGTTACACCTCAAAACAAATAAACACACACACTTACAATTCAACATGTGATATCATAATACTTAATGACAACGTTCATAATTAGTTAACCTTCTCAAAACTCGACAAAGATAGTTGTGGGTTTTAGGGTTGACAAACAAAATCTAATGTGATTGAGTGGTGGAATAAAATCTAGTTACCCTGTTAATTACCGAATGTTAATTTTTGCTTTTGAATTCCACGCGCAATAATCGCAGGTTAATAGGCCTACCTAATTAGTATGCCTTGTTCAGTAACGATAGTGGTAATGCTCATTGACTCTAAATAATGAATACAATATCCAAATCTGAGACGGTGTGGTAAACATTATATTTCCTTATCATTGTGACTCACGGCAATGCTATGGCTTTTCAGTGGTTCGTGACTTGCACTATAAAGGGATAGTTCACCCTAAAACTATTTTTACACATATTAGAAACATATTAGTAAAGGTTTGACGAAAATCGATCAAAGGAAAAGAAAGTTCTTAGATTTTGAAAATTCAATTTTGTGACGTCACGTGCGAGGTGCTCTCCCATATGCTGTGTACAATATAATTACATAAATTGCACTTTTTCTGTTTTCTACAACGGAATGATTTATTTTTCATACAAGTATGTGTGTTAAAACGTATTTCTGATGATGTATTAAATGAACATATACAATAATGCATTTTTTTTGAAATGCACATCTTCTCAAAATATTGTACACAACATATGGGAGAGCATCTCGCACGTGGCGTCAGAGAATCAAAATTTTAAACATGACGGCAATGGCTGGTTAAAACCAGGAACCCGGAAAATGCATTTTACGACTTATCGTTATCTGATTCAAAAGCGCTGAGCGGTAATCCCCTACCAGATAAGCGACCAGCACTGCCAGCAGTGTTAGCTCCGCCCCCGCCCCCGCCCCCCCCCCCCCACCACCACCTTCTGTTTTCCTCTCACTCTCTCTCTCTCTCTCTCTTCCTATTTTTACTTCCGTTGTAATGTGATATGTAATGTTATTTTTCTTGATCATTGATTATTTCGATTAAGATGACAAAATGTTTTATTTTGTGAATATTATGCATCTTTGTGAAATATTGCGGGCACTTGAGGTTTGGGGCACTTAAGACTAGTTTTGAAATAGTTTTCAAACAGCTAGCTTCATAGCTTGCAAATAGAAAAATGAGAATTCTAATTCTAATTCTCGCAGTCGGGTCTCTGCCGAGTTCCGTTCACAGTTGTACAGAATTGCGCAAGATGTCCAGTCGATTTTTAACTTTGGAGTTTTTACTTAGTGCGAAGGTTATTCGTTGGAATGTTGCTCAAAAATGAGAAGCTACCAGATTTTTTTTCCAGTAAGCAACTTTACTCTTGTTTCAAAAGCCTATCATATTTCCCTTGTAAATCATGTTCTTACCATCCATGAAACCGCACAAATTGTAAATATTACAGACTAGACATAACAACCGAAGTTGCGTGTTAAAGTCTATTTTTAGGAAATAGTTTTGTCATGAAATGCGAATGGATGGACACACACACATACACACACACACACACATACAAACACATACACACACATATACACACATACATATACACACACATACACGAATACACACAATACATACGCACATACAAACGTATGCACTTAAAACATATTTTCTTTTTCAAATATTTGCATGCAAATGATATTCCAATTTCAACATACACAAAAAAGATATAATTGCAAACGAATACATATTGATGAAGTAAGTCCTTGAATATACAATCAAGTAATTTACTTTAATCAGGTGCATGTTCATCATTCAAATGCTTGCCTGATTTTTGTTTTATATCATTCGCTCCCCCCCCCCTTGTTTTTCTTATTCATTTATTTCATTTTATTTATTATCATTATTATTTATGTATTTGAGTATGTGCATGCACATGCCTTACCCCTCCCCCCTTATCTCCGCCTGAACTTGGTTTCACGTGGAAAGAGAGGATAGCGCTTAGCCTAGGTACGAGAATATGTATATGAACAGGGGTATTCAGACAAGCGTACCCTGTTATTGGGCCATGCACACAATTTCGCATGTGATCGGAGTCAGACAAGTTAGTTTGCATTTTTAGTAAATTTACTTCCGCGCCTCGGGCTTGGTTATTCTGGCCATCTCAGATGTGTACGTGTGTGTGTGTGTGGGGGGGGGGGGGGGGAGGGGTGGGGGGGAGGTATCGATATGTCTCACCTAGGTCTCCCCTTCATACCTCGGCCGCAAATCGACGAAAACCGCGGTCCATAGTACAAGGAAGACGCCAATCCGAATCTTGTCACAAAATGCGACAAGTTGCCCAAGACTTGAAAGAGAAAAGTCGCGGAAGGTTGTAGCGCAATCTAGCCTAGGTACTGTGAGGTGCATGGACACAACCCAGTTTGTTAACAACTATGTCTGGTAACACAGACTATGCCCTAATCCCATCCTCACTCCTCCTCTCAGTGGAGCCATGATGTAATAAGGGTATAGTCTGTGTTACCAGACTGGGTTGTGTCCATGCACCTCACAGCCTAGTACCTAGGCTAGATTGCGCTTCAACCTTACGCGACTTTTCTCTAAGTCTCGGGCAGCTTGTAGCATTTCGTGACAAGATTCGGATTGACGTGTTGTAAGTACGATGTACCGTGGTTTTCGTCTATTCATGGCTTTCCACATCGTAAATGCTCCTCTCGTCTCTCCAAACTTTCCGCTCGCATCTATTGACACCTCTCTCGCCATCCCTCACCCTCCCACTACAATTACCCCCCCCCCCCCCCCAAAAAAAAAAAAAACAAAAAAAAAAAAAAACACCTATGTCCTCAGTGTTTCCCGCTCTATACGACACATCTCTCGCTATCCCTCGTCACCCCTACAAATACAGTATGCGCTACCCCTTCCATCCTCCATCGCAATAGTTTATCTCGTCCTTAAGACCTTCTCGCTCATCCCCCATCCCTCCCCTCCTTCTACATCGTAATAGTTTATCTCGTCCTTTAGACCTTCTCGCTCTCTCAGCTTAATGCTCGTTGCGTCTAATGACACCATCACCACGTCACGCGTGTGACTCGACTCTGCAAAAAGCGTACACAGTCATTATCTATATATTCTTCTCCGGCCATCTTCGCACCATCGCGTCCAGTCCACTCAACTGGACAGTAATGAGAGGCAACTTGGGGAATCAGCCCATTGTTTCTCACACTCCGCCGAGGGAAGGGAATGAATCAAAACGACGCGCAATGTCTTCTTCATGAATGAGCCGCTTGAATGAATCTAAATCCTGTTTTTTTTTTGACAAGGCGCAATTACATGTACTTGACGGATCGATTTTCTACCGGTTTTACACGTCCGGAAACAATAGAATGATTTTAATCTCTATTTCACCTCACGGGAGACGGGACGGAAGAAGACAACAGTGACGTATACGTGATAGAAGGTGCGCGCCAGTCTTCGTAGGTTTTTGAAAAACATGTTGTGTATGTACTTCATGATAGGCTGCATACTGTGGAGAAGAACCCGGAGAAATATAAAGCAACATATTCATGTTTTAAATTTGAGCATCTGCAATGATTGGAGCTGGTACGTTGAGAGACTTTCGGAGATATCACACAAATCCATCGCCAGGCATCTGGGAGAGTAAAAGTCTATTCGTCACATTGTGGAGGTCGTTTACCAGTTTACAGTCTCGTAAAAGTTTTACTGAACTTAAGGTTAGGAACTTGCAACACCTTGTCTTGGGAAGTGTATCACTGATTCCTGTCAATTAGTTGGATACCACCTGCAAATATCCATAGTAATGACGTTAAGAGACAATTTAGGCTAAAACTAAAAAAAAGGTGAACAGAATAGCCTATAAAGTACGTTTCTTATTAAGCGTGTGTTAACGGAACTGGGGACAAACGTTATCGGCTGATGATTCTGCAGTGTATTTTGGTACGGTGAAATCCCAAACTGCTATTGCAACTTGGAGAGAACTTTGTTTTTCTGATATGGAAGATAGCACTCCAACGGATTCGGCGATGGACAACGAAAGTCTTGCTGAATTCTCGGGCGGAGAGAGCGGGATCGATAACCAGGGCTGGTCGGTAAGCGGGATCGATAACAGCGCGTTTGTGCGCACCGTGTACGGCTTGATCGCGTTCAGTGGGATGGCTGGCAACGCTCTTGTCTGCGTCGTGCTTCTGCGCGTCCCCGCGCTACGTACGCGCACCAGCCAGTTCATCGTCAGCCTAGCCGTGACGGATTTTACCACTTCCTTCTGGGTGGTGCCCTTCCATCTCTTTCCGCGTAGCCCGCCCGTTCCCCGGGGCTTCGCAGGTGAGTTGATGTGTCGGCTGTACATCTCCAAATATATTCTCTGGGTGTCGGCCATCGCGTCCGTGTACTGCCTCGTTGCCGTCACAATGGAGCGCTACATCGCCGTCACTCACCCGGTCAAGTACAAGCTGTTCTTCACGACCAGGTTTACGGTGCTCGTTGCTCTTAGCTGCTGGACCATCGGTCTCATCACGCCTGTCTTCTTCTTCTTCATCTACAACGTCACCGATGGCGTGTGCACTTTTGTGCCGTACCCCAGTCATGTGCATAAGAAGGTAGGAGGGACCCCGGGAGGGACAACATAATAATACATGTACATCTTTTTTCAGGGCATGTATAACTCGACGAGCAGGAGCTCCTCCCAGGATAGCTCCCATCTCACTTTGTACGTGCTTTGCCATTCTCGTCCATGTTGGACCCAGATTCCTAGTTACGTGATCTCTCCATCTGGTCTTCGGACGTGCAGGCTGTTTGGACCATTCTCCTGGGGTACACTACGTCATGGTCCATCTGTTATCTTGTATCCTTGCAACATGTCCTGCCTATCTATGCTTTGCTTTGTTAATGATGTATGTGACTCCTGTTTGCTGTCGTATCCACCTATTAGGTGTACAACATTACACGTTGCAAAACATGTAAGCCTACATGCACATAACATGTACATTTGGCAGCAAAATTATTCAACCGCCCTCTCATTTTTGTCATTCTGTCACAATGAATAATATTGCAACAGAAGATTGCTACTAAACCATTAAGATATAGTTTTGCAGACAGTTAATTAAGAGGAATGGGCCAACATCTCGAAGGAGCGTTGTGAGAAGCTTGTGAGAGGCTATTCATCTCGTCTGTAGGAGGTCATTGCAGCAAATGGATGCTGCACAAAGTACTAAAAGACACACCCATCTGGGTTGAATGACGTTACAACTTGTTTGTTGTACATATAAAGGTTCCAGTTTCAGGTGGAGGATAAATAAAATCAGCATTCACCTCAGAATATATGCACTGGCTTTTAAATTGTCATTATTTGTGCATTCGTTTCTTGTGTGTAAAATAAGGGGTTGACTAATTTTGCAACATGCTTTTTGGGCGCAAATTGGTATTTCAGATAAACTATGAAGTAAAATTTGATTTACTTTTTCTCCGGTATTTTTTTAGTAATTAAGTGTCTGCAAACTATCTCAATGGTTTAGTAGCAATATTATTCATTATGGCAGAATGTCAAAAATGAGAGGGGAGTTTAATAATTTTGCTGCCAACTGTATTGTTTATGCCCAAATTGGGGCGTTCTTGCACACGAAATACACGCCAATCCAAACGCGATGTAGTTTCTTTGACACACAAGTGGTTTTAGGTAATGATTATTGGTTGTCAGGATTGAGGGACCCGGGATCATGCCAGAACTATTCTGCCGTCATCACGCTTCCCAGTATGGTTTGAATTCAACATCCCTCGATCTTTAGCAATTTGACACGATTCCTTTACGCGACCCTTATTTAAACGCGTTTAGGATCGTACAAATTTGCTTGTTTCAAAACAGCTTTCCAAACCCCCTAATCAAAACACCTTTGCGTTTATCAACTTGTTTAAACGCGTTTAAAAAAATCAAACTCGTTAGGAAACCTTAATTCTACCCAAAAAAGAGTTGATAAACACGCCCAAAGAAGAATGGGACCCGTGGTAAAGGTAGAGCGGCACTTCTGTACTTCCCCCAAACTTCATAATAAGGAAAAGTCGTTCCATGGTCATGATGGTTGCACCGCGCACCCACATTCTGATTTTGTTTACAGTCATGTCCACTCCTGGTAGGAGACCGGAAGCGACTATGACTGCAAGAAAACAAGCCTGATGTGGTTGTGCAGTGCATTGTGGGACAGCTTCTCCCAAAACTAATCTGTACCATTTCTCCCCTTTTCATCCCTCCTATCCCGATCCTTAATATGGACTTAGCGTAGATATAGAGCAATGCAGTGTCGTGACGTAGATTTTTAGGATTATGAATAAAATGTGCAAACTATAGCTTCCAACCTTCACTCAACTTATTATGTTTTGGTTAACCCTCTTGGTATAAAGGCATTACGAGACAATATTGATGTATAGCACGGTGAATGTGCCCGTGTCAATGATAGGGTTGATACGTTGCACGTTTCGTTTTATCCTTAAAGGGCGGGGTGTATTGTGATGTTGGAACAACTGATAATACAGTTCTATCAGAATATATTGAATTGTTACCCAAATACGAAATTCGACGTGAGACATTCACGCTCAATCGACGATAACATGAATTGATATTCAATGTAATTCTTATCCGCTCTAACTTTAACTGTCCTTCTCTCTCTCTCTCTCTCTCTCTCCCTCTCTCTCTCTCTCTCTCCCTCTCTCTTTCTCTCTCTCTCTCTCTCTCTGTCCTCCCTCTCATCTCTGTCCCTCCCCCTCTCTATATACCTTTCTCTATCTCTGTTTCCACATTTCTCCCATCCCCTCTCTTCCCTACACACACCCTTCTCTCTCCACCTCCTCTCTCCCCCTCTCTCCCTCCCTCTCTTCTTCTCTCTCTCCCCTAATCCTCCAGATCGTCGGCGTGTTCGTCTTCACGGTCATCTACGGGTTTCCCATCAGCATCATCCTTGTCTGGCAGGCCCGCATCATCCGACCTTTGCGGCGACAGGCCAAGGCGTTTGAGAACAAGGGCGTGGAACGAGGAGGTAAGAGCGCGGACAGAGAGACGAGAGGGAGGCAGGAGAAAGGGAAGAGAGATTAGGAGGGACACAGACAGGGGGAACAGAGAGAGAAGAGAAATAGAGAGAGGATGGAAAAGAGTGAAGGGATGGGGGGAGAGGGGGAGAGATAAAGACGGGGGGGGGGGAGGGGGGGGGGGGAGATAAGGGGGCGGGGAAGTGGGTCAACATAAGAGACTTTGCTTGGGGTATAATTCTGACTTTAGATAGGTATTGAGAGCTGTGAAAGCCACGCAAAAACAGACGGAACGAAAGGAGCCTTATAAAAAAAACAGCTTGTAGCTGACTAGGGAAATCCATTCCATCGGTGGAAAATAAATGAATAGATAGCTGCATAGATAAAGAGAGAGTCTGATTGGACATTATATAGTAGAATAGAGAGATAAGTTATGTAGAGGTGCAGGCAAATAGAAATCAGATATGACGTGGAGAGCGAAAAAAAGACGGAGACACAGAGAAAAATGGTAGGGAGAGAGAGAGAGTGTGTGTGTGCGATTGTCGACATGACTGTTAAATAAGATGAGACTCATTAAGAGTCGTATGAACAAAAAACACTCAAGGCAAGTTGATTCATGTAAATATTTAAACAAGTTCACGTCGTTGATTATGTTGAAGACGCCTTGAAAAGAAAGAAAATGAAAGAGACACCGTAACATCATTATAACGAACGTTGTTATATTCTGATTTTTTTTTTTTTTTTTATAAAAGTAATCTTGCATAAGGTCAGTGAAGTAACTTGAGAGTTCCTCGAGGAGCAATTTTCTTCTTGAGTTCGTTATACTTACATAAAATGATACACCCTTGGGAATCGTCATCTTTCTCTTGGCCAACTCTCTTTTGTAAGTCAGGAATTCAACACTTCCTCCAGCAGTGAAATATATCCAAGAGATGTCGAATGACCGTTGGCATGGTTGTGGTATGTAATACCGTATCCATCGGATGTGTCTTCCCGCTCCCCCTCTCCCTCTCTTTACCTCTCCCTATATCATATTACCTTCTGTAGCATTCACGTATCCATCGTCTTTCTAGTCCTGTTGACTTTCCATCACGGTCATGGGAGACAGATAATAACCTCTCCATCTAATTCCCCACCATCCTTCATTCCACATCTCAACAATTGTCTAGTCACGTCTTCACTGATTTTCGCCAGTGCCAATAATATTTCTCTGAAGATGTTTCATCATTCCCGCCTGAAGGCCTAGTTGTTAGGTCAAGAAATCTTTAGGTCGAGTGAATTATGACTTATGTTTGTTGGAAATAGGAGTGATCACAGCAACCCCTATTAAAGATATTCCTTTTTCATAGGAATGGCGATAAACGTTTATTGTTGAGGGCACATCAATATTATATAATATATACAGAGAGAGGGGTGGGGAGATCGAGAAAAAGAGGGAATGAGAGAGAGAGAAAGAGAGAGAGAGAGAAAGAGAGACAGACAGACAGACAGAAAGGCAATGTGGTCGTGAGTATATAATGAAACCAATGAAACGTCTTATCATACTCAAACAATATTATAAGCTTCAGTCCTTCCCCAATGTGACATTAAGATTTTTTTAAACAAGAAGACAAATAAACCAATCCTGAACAATGGGAGGAAAAAATTAATATTTTCAAATCTCTTGGTTGTGAATGCATGCTGTTGAAAAAATCGAAACATGGCGTAGATTTGAGTTCTGGCTTTTGGGCGGGAACATTCTGCCAAATTAGGCGTTGCGATAATGCTTTGATTGGAGCGCTTTAACAAACGTGGTGCTTTCATCATGCATTTGTTACAGTTATTCACCAATAGAACTAATGTGGTCAGACAATTCCACCGAGGAGCATGAAATTGCAGCCATGATGCTTGTGCGTTAAGTTGTATAGAAGGACAGACTTGATATTCAGCACTTGCGATACTGATTGCATCTGCATGTAGTGGGCGATTGTTTAACCCCTTTCTCAAAGATGAATGCCCTGACTAATCAGTAGCGGCAGTCGTGACGACTCGGGAGTCCAAAGTCTGGCTTCTCCGTGGCGTCTCCATCACTTGCGGCTACGTTGCGAAGACTATTTCAGTCCGCGACTGGGGAGACGTCTGCTGGAGACAGCAAAAATTCTCCCAAAAGAAAAAAAAAAGGCTGAACGTGTTTGAATTTTCCGCGAGACGTCGCAGAGATTTGCTAGCTATTAGGTCGCCATCTAGTTTCAACATACATTATATGCATTCAGACATCGACGATCAAACGTATTGTTCATTAGCGCGACTAACCACGGCTACCTCTACAAGTAATCATTTCATTCATTAGCAGAAAGCCCCTTACACAAATGAGCATATTTACGCAACAGTTTAACCGAAAGCATCACAAGAAAAGTCACGTTCTACGCATAATTACCTTCTACTTTGCGGGTAGTTTATCAGCTAGTCGAGAGAGACCTTCCAATAACGACCAATTATTCATTTAAAACATTAATGAAATTGTTTTCTCCGGAGTATGATTACATTATTAGTCATATTCAGTTGAGTCGTTGTCACGTGAGTGACTTTTTTTTTACTCTGGTACTCTGACACAGAAAGAATCAATAATTGCAACGATACATAAAATAATGTTCAAGTTTAATCTTTGTGACCGCCTGGGCACCCACCTTATTTTGAGAGGCAAGTGAAAAGTTATAGCAGGCGCCGCCTGAATTTTAAGTCCGCGCTAAAACTTCAGAGGCGACCGAGCGGTGTCATAAACACAAGCGGTTCCTGGGCGGACGCCGCTCGGTGCCCGGGCGAAATTGGCCAAAAACTCGCCGCCCGGCCGCCGAGTATTTTTGGGGGGTTGTGACCATAGCTTTACTGGTTTCCTGACTGAAGTGTTTCTCCCCGATATTCTAAATTACTCGCCTCTTTATACTTTCCCTAGACCCAGAAACTAAAAATGGACTAAAGACTCCAAGAGGAAATTCCTTCTGAAAAGACAAACACATTTATCACGTCTGTCCTACATACTCAGATGAAACATCCAGTAAGAATGCATACAAATTAACACCCTATTCAAACTCAAGACAATGCCGTTTTGCCATCCTCCGGACTGGGGCTATTCTGTAACACTCCTA
The DNA here is from genome assembly GCA_963669155.1 of Arbacia lixula. Taxonomy (NCBI): domain Eukaryota; kingdom Metazoa; phylum Echinodermata; class Echinoidea; order Arbacioida; family Arbaciidae; genus Arbacia; species Arbacia lixula. The sequence goes on from OZ022583.1 coordinate 17,726,220, forward strand.
TTCATAAAATTTCTGTAGCCGACATTTGCCTGAACCTATATAATAATTATACAACCCAACTTAACTTAATGATGCATTGTCTATCTGAATCTAATTGACCTGGATAGACCGTTGCCCTTTCATTTCTTTTACTTTCTCTGGTTTACATGACCTGGCTTACATGACCTTTTTAAACAATCACATTATCACTGTTCTTTTAGCTCAGAGTACTTCTCAGACTATTAAGGTTACAAAAACAAAACACAAGTTTCTCTCCTGACAGTCGTTTAGACAGTAATATTGAAAGAAACTTTCTGTGCAAAGGTCTGCGGGTTCTAAACTAAATTTGTCGAAGACCCAACCAAAAACATATTTAAAAAAATTCCAGTTTAACGGCAATTTGGGGCTCCTTTTAATCAAGGGAGTTCATAAACAGCACTTTTTTCTATATTCTATGATAAATGTACATGCATTTTTCTTCGTTTCTTTACCAAGACGTCATCACACAGGCGGGTCCCAGCGGAGGAAACGCTTTGAATATAAGCAGCAGACCACAGGCTAGTAACAGTAGCAGGAACAAGCACAATCAGGACGGCAGAACCAACAACAACAACAACAATAATCGATGGCAGCTCAAGGTCGCCGGTGACCTGCAGAAGACGTTCCTGATCGTCATCGTCGTCTTCATGGTGTGCTGGGCCCCCAACCAGTTTCTCTTTCTCGCCTACAGTCTCGGGGCCGCCGTGGACTTCACGAAGACCTATTACCACTTCTCCGTCATTCTCGGGCTGTGCAACTCGTGCGTCAATCCTTTCATCTACGTCTTCAAGAACAAGACGTTTCAGCGCAACCTCAGAGAGGCTTTTCGCTGCAGGCCGCGCGGTGACATCTCGCGGACGATCCCGTCGTCATCGACCGTGGTGACAGCCGCGGACGGGACGAAGAGGAGGTTCGAGAGCAGCGTCCATCCTCACCCGATGACTGCGTGAGGTGATGGCCAGTACTGATCAATTAAGGATGGGCAAAAATGTTTTTGAAGCTGTGATGAATCAATCAGGATGGAGGTGGGTAGTATCAATGAGTCTTAAGGCCACCGTATACGACACGATCCAATCAGTCGTGCGACTTTGCGACTGGCTGAATCGCAGGACTCGGTCGTGGGATTAGGACAAGTACGTGACATCACATTTCCAGTCATCATGGTCATGGGCCCTTTTGGTTGTAGAATCGTGGCAAAATGGTCTACGGTGGCTTTTGAATACAGCGACCAGCTCCAATCAGAAGTTGTACATGATTGCGGCTAAGTCCGGGAATATGATCTAACGACACAGACAATGTAAATAAGGAGGTGTTTCAACAAGATGTGAATAAGTTACCATGGTTACGCACGACCTTACGCACGACTGGTGACTTGTTCTTGGGTGCCAAATCAGATTTTCAATGATTTGCTTCTCATCAGCTAGAATTGAAATCTGATGTGTATATATTAAAATACTTCTTTTTAACAAGCGTCTGATAACAGAACTCAAAATTTGTTAAAATTTATCAAAGGGTTGTAGGAGATTTACTCCTAAAAAGTCTTAAAACAGAAGCAAATTGGGCTATATCAGTTGCCCAACAACAGATCAACAGTCGTGCGTAAAGTGGTGCGTAGCTTGCGCACATCTTGGTGAAACGGGGCCCAGGACTGACTCGTATGAGCAGGCAAATACTGCGTTCGTACTTTTGTGATTATCCCGTCGTTTTTGTCCAAATAATCGTATCGTCTGCGATGGCCATGTCAGATGATACTACCTTCACATAACTCTATAATCGTAGAATAGTTTAAACAATGCACGTAACATTGTTCAGCACTGACATTATATACATGTATACACAAATCACGAAATTATGTTACTTTTCTGAAAGGAAAAGTAAAGTTTCCAGCAACTTTTTAATGGAATATCATGCAGAAGAGTGTGATTTCGAGGCTATTGTACTGCAACTTGATATCACGTTTAGAGCCTTTTTACTTAATTGTAATAGTATTCTTCGATCACATCTTTGGAGATGCGTTGTAAGTATTACATGTTAATACTGTCCAAATATCTGGGGTGAGTGTATTTCCAAACTGTTATGTACATCCTATTTCGTTTATCTGTCAAATCCAGGCAAATATCATCAAGAGAATCGGAGGTTTCGAATAAATTATGTAATTTATACATCCTTGATGGGAAAATTTCTCACCGGTTACCATGATAATGCAGGATGAGTTGTGTCAACACAATTGTCAGTGTAATTCACTTCATGGTTATTTTGTTTTTGTATCTGAGGAAAAAAATGCGCACTGAGACATGAGCTGAATTTCACATGAGTACAAAGTTTGCTAAAAAAACATGCCTTTGTACATGCATCGTGTTTATATGTAAGCTGATTAAGAAAGTCAATTACCGTTCACTACATTGATTTGACATTTTAGTACATTAATGCATTAGAAAGAGACTAAGATGAAGTAGCGCCTTTTTTTACCTAATCGTGGTAAAGACTTGTTGCCATGGAGACGGCCGATTTGCCACCGCTATGGATATCGCGTCAAATTTGCACACTAGATGTAAGTTGCTAAATGGTTTGATATTTTGTTGCCAGAAATGTTCCCATTTTGTTCACACCATTTAAAATCCACGTCTTAACATCACTTTTTTTTTGCTAACCATGATGGTGGAAAAGTTCTGATGCATGTACTTTCCTATCAAGCATGTCAAGTGGAGGTTGTGAAGAATAGTTTTCGACTGATCCTGTCAAAAACTTGAGTGAAATCAGTGCATGAAATGATTTTACTTAAGTTCTGAATATAAGATAGTCGAGGTCTCTCGACTGAAAAACTGATTTGGGGCAATATACCTTTTTAAGCAGTCATTTGGCAATTGCTAATTCTGCTATTTTGTAAAACGTGCTCTTCAAGGTTGTGGGTAGTGGAGATTCAAATGTTGGCGGTCATGGTGGTGGATATTAAGACAGAGATAGGGTGGGGAGAATGGCGGAGTGGGCAGGTGGGAGAAAGGAGTCGTGACTATTTAAGTGGTACAGACAAATGGTGTTTGAAATAACGTGGGTCCTGTGGAAAGACATTCAAGTGGTGTTTCACAAAGAAACATCCTTTTAATTTTTATCTGGTAAGGCTCTATATTCATAGATTGAGTTTATACTTTCGACTGACTGTTTGTTCATGACAACGTGAAATCAAGAATCCGGTAACGAAAGTTGTATGTCTTCGTTATTCAAGTTGTTTGTTTTGTCGTGATATGTTCTGTGCAACAGACATACACACTTGTGTTTGTGTATACACATGTGAATGTGTGTATTGTGTGAGTATGTTGAAATTAAAATCAGACGCAAAGAAAATAATCTATTTTTCTTCTAATTACTAGTATTTGATTCGTCTAAACAATGCTAAGTTACGTGTGTTTTCCACTGTTCAAAGCATGAAGCCCTGTCAGTTGGAAATTATGATATTTGTGTGATTTTTTTTCGGTCCCGCCCCGCCGAGAGTCAAGTCAATTATGATAAGATAAACCTGTCGCAAAATACGTCGATGTATTCCCTCGCCGACTATCGCGCCGTGACAAGCACGCTATGGTACTAAGCCGAGCTGAGAATGAAATACTAGTATACGCTTGGGGCGCACTATCAACTCATTAAACGTATAATATAATCAGGTCAATCCGATTTCTACTCATCCCTTTGATACCCTATTAAACTAGACGTGATTATAATATGGAGATTATACGAAATTGCTCCATATTATCCTTATTGAGCCCACTTCGCATTCCCTATGGTGCCACTTCCCCAAGACGATTAGTATGCGTATATGAGTGTATGTGTGTGTGTGTGTGTAGGGAGGGCGTGTTCGTGTGTGTGTATGTGTGTGTGTGCGAGTGTATGTGGGCGGTGTGCGTGTGAGTGCACGTGTATGTGTCTATACTGACATGTTTATATCCACAAGCATACACACAAAGACAGAAACATTCTCGATTCTCGATTCACTCGATATATACCACATGAAAATAATAGATCAATGATATGAAGTAAAGTTCAAATGCAGACATATAAATAAATGTACAATTAACATAAATTTTAGACAATTTTTAGCGAGTAGGGTCAAAATATACATGTGATATTTTCAAAGGTTGACCTAATGTACTGAAAAAGAAATGTCATTTTATATGAATTAATATACAGCAGTATTTGCTACTACTAGAACACAATTATGATTAATGTAATCAATCTATATTGCATAATTATTAATAGATTGTTGACAGGTGTCTTTTTTCTACGTGTAAGAATTGCAATCATTTAAAATACATGAATAAGATATGATATGAAAAAAACAAACTTGAAGATTTTGTTCTTCATACAAAAAAGTCATGTTTCTTTGCTGCTAAAATATCACATGATTTCTAATTATTCACTGTAAATTCGGATAGTCCTGAATGACTATAACTCTATTATCCATTTTGTGAGTAATGTTGTGCTTCTGATTAAATAACTTTGATATGATAACATAGATTTTGAAAGTATGTAATTTTGTTCACACTTAAAGGTGAATGTAAATTTTTCAATATGTTTAGACGGAAATGTCATACGTGAGCTTATTCATATTACTCATGACAGCATGTTTACCCAAAAAAAATTTTTCCGACGTCTGCCCGAATAGCAAAAGGTCTTTCACATCTGAATCAGCCGCAACTGCTATTAAAGTTCGGGCGTCATCTTTGACCACGTGACCTGCGTACATACTGCAATCGCGAAACTGGCTCAAAGTGGGGTACGCAGTGACGAAGGCCGACGAGGTCGATTTCAGTGTAGGTGCATCTAGGACGCCGTCGATAGAATATCTGCCCGCACGATACTTAATCACAAAATATATTTTATACCAGATGTAGAAAAGCTTATTTATTAGCTATGTATTCAACATAGTATTTAGTGCATAGTACGTACATAGTATGTAGATAGTATGTAGATAGTATGTAGATAGAACATAGCATGTATTCACCATTTATTCATTATATTGTATTATCATTAGTCTCGTTAAAACCAGATATGTTAAATGTAAGTGAAACTAATTGTTTTGAACTTTAACCAAGGTTCTTGCCTTTCTTGTAAACATTGTGTTTGATAATCCTTGATCATTTCATATAGTTACGATACCAAAGATTGTATTTAATCACAGAATATATTTTACACAATATGTATAATAGCTAGTAGCGTAAATATGTATTCAACATTTATTCATACTGTATTCTCATTCTTATGTGTATTAATGGTACCAAACACGATTAGCATTTTATGCTATCTTCTGGTTCCATTTATCCTCTTAATACCTTGTAAAACTTTCAGTTTCGCAATGTTTTGTTATATATACTTTTTATTTGGATAATAAAACATCAACCTCAAACTCAAACTCGAGCTCAACCACAGGTCGACCCACATCTAGAACGTAGAATCCACCAATTTCATGGCGTCCTAGATAGGACGTCCCGGTGGACGTACGTCGTAGCATGCGAAGTCTCGTGCAATGACGTAATCACGTACCAGGTCACAGTAGAGAACGTGCATTTGAAAAGTTAACAACAGAAAGTTCAGAACTGCGACTGTGACTGGCAACTGGCAACTGCTCTTAAAGTCCAGTCCAAAAATAGCTGCTCTCTACTCAACAGAAAAAAATTGATTGCAATTTGATGCTAATAGGTAAATGTAGAACAGAATAAGGCTACAAACATCGGTTTGGCAGCCATTTTGGACGCCATCTTAGAAAATGGCGTCTCAGGGTCAAATTTTGAAGTGCCTCTATATCCAGTTTTGTTTAGTATATTATTCTAAATATATGTCCCAAAATTGGTGCTTTTAGACTAAAGTGCGCAATTCACCTCATATTTGTTGCTTAACCACCTCACTACGATATTTATGATCATTTACTATTTCCCATAAATAAAAGCGTTTCCACCGTCGTTATTTTTGTTTCCTCCACGTTCTTTGTCCCTTTTTATAATGACACACAAATAAGTATATTTTAGTATATAATTCTAAATATAATTCGTTATTTATGTTTCCTCCACGTTCTTTGTCCTTTTTTATAACGACACACAAATAAGTATATTTTAGTATATAATTCTAAATATATGTACCAAAATTGGTGCTTGTAGACTAAAGTGCGCAATTCACCTCATATTTGTTGCTTAACCACCTCACTACGATATTTATGATCATTTACTATTTCCCATTAATAACAGCGTTTCCACCGTTGTTATTTTTGTTTCCTCCATGTTCTTTGTCCTGTTTTATAATGACACACAAATAAGCCTCTTTAGTAGGTTTATCACTATAAATACACGCTATTCATTGCTATAATTTCTGAAAGTCATGGCCGATTAGCGAATAAGACGCCCTGTGTGTCATCCTTCGGTTCCCAGTTGTATAAGACGGATGGTTGGTACTTAACTAACATCTTGCTAAGCCTGTGAGACTGCACTTTAATTGGTCATTATAAATAACCTCTAGCGGGAGGAAGATATACACACTAAGAAATAGCATATAAATTGCTCAGCTGGTGAAACTAGGTGAAGTTTATCTAGTTTTGCTAACATTGCTCGCAGCGATATCTATACTAAATTTGTCTGCTTCTGATATCAGTTACACACATTCGATTGTGAATACCATTCCAGGTTTCGCACTGCGATGTTCAATAGGCAGTAGACCTACTGATCTTCCCACATCTACCGCAGTCACGGGCCCATGAAGACCTGGAGAAGTTCAACCCGCATGTGAGAACTTACGCCCATCACTGGATGAGACCGGTGTGGAGACCAGAGAAGAAGAGGAGAAGAACATTGTCGAAAAACTCATCGAAAAAAGTGGTACGCACTTTACATTGGTCGATAAACGCCTTCACCAATGTCAGTTTACATGTTATAGCTCCAGACGTTATATGATTTACCGGTTATACCCAGGTTAGTTTTCAAAACCCTCTTCTCAAGATAATTCATGTGAGGTACATTCACCATCGGCCTATTGACTTTCAATTTATTTGATGATGGTAATGCCATCACGACCAAAAGTCCACTTGCGACATTGATATACATATATTTTTATATTAGTATGACATTGATATATATCTATTACAGTATCAACAACTCTGATGAGAAACGTTCCCTTACTCACAATATTGAGGTTCTTTGGTTTACGATTCGTCGTGATATATTTCTATATTTCAAGTGAGATTTCAACATAATACATGTGTAGTACTAATTTCCAGCAATTATATCATAACTTATTAATAAATCAACACGTTCAGTCCTAAAAGAAAGCAATGACAAATAATAAATCATTCTAAATTATTCATGATTTTAGTTCTTTTAAAAAAAATAACAAATCGTCCATTTCCACACTTTATGGATTTAAGCGGGTGCTCATAAATCAAACATTAGCGGTGGACCTATAGATGATTTAAGCGAGGTTGTTAGCTGCTCAAGTTAACAATAAAAATAGATCAGCTAACCATGGACTATGATACGACCACGATCGTTGATGTCGACGTGGATGTCGGATGGGCGGTTAGCGGCATTGAGAACAGCATGTACGTGCTTACAATCTACGGCTTAATTGCATTCAGCGGCATTGTGGGAAACCTACTGGTCTGCTTCGTGCTTCTCCGGATCCCCGCACTCCGTACCCGCACGAGCCACTTCATCATCAACCTCGCCGTCAACGACCTAGCGACGTCGATCCTCATCATCCCCCACCATCTTTTCTTCCCCAGCGCTCCCCCGCCTGCCCCGCCGGGCTTCGCCGGGTCTCTGTTCTGCCGGCTGTTCGTCTCCAAGTTCATGATGTGGACTTCGATAGCCGCATCCGTCTTTAGTCTCCTCGCCGTCTCGATGGAGCGATACGTCGCCGTCGTCCACCCAATTAAATACCATGCATACCGGAAGTCCTCCACGACCAGGGTCACGGTTGTCATGTTGGTTGTCACCTGGGGGAATGCGGTATTGCTCTCAATCTTCCATGCCACATCTTATAAAGCAGCCGGCAATGTGTGTGTGTTCACTCCTTTAGCCAACACTCTTCACCTGGCGGTAAGAAGAATGTTGACAATACTTTTCGTACAACAATTATGCCAAAGTAGCCTGCTTTCTAGACATGTCCATTCCAAACTAAAAACAATAGAGTCTAGTCCTCATAAGACTAGTCACTTTGAACATTATTTTCCTCTTTTCTCAATCCGTGGAGCGAGCCGGATTGGATATCGACAATTGTAATGGGCGGGCACATGGATAGAAAAGTGTTTATAATAACGCACCAAACAGCCAGGGGCCATATTCATGAAAGCTTACTAGCCTAGCTGGTTACTACTATGCATGCATTTCGGTGCACTTTAGTAACTAACTAGACTTAGTAAGGTTTCATGAATATGGCCCAAGGAAGCCAGGCTTATACCAAGGCACTTCGTAATAGCAATTTGCGCATTAGCAGATTATTGCTGGTAGGAAATGACCTAAGGTCAATTTCACTATTCACAGAGTGAAATGGGAATTCATTAGATAGTCGACACATTTCAATTTGTCATCATGCAATTTATTCTCATATTTAGGAGAAGAGCTATTCAGCTCTGAGAAGGTAGTGAAAGAACATTCCAATATGTGCACCTCCTTCTATTGTTGCTCCGGGCACGCTGTAAAATGTATTTATATCCATCATCCTACATAGCTTCATACAAAATCCCAGTCAGCAGTCTAGTAGTATTTATTCAGTGGACTGTCCAACCATGGTGTAATTACGAACTGGTCTATTATAGAGGCAGGCAGCCCAAGCCATGAGCAAATTCAAACAAACTTCTATAAAGTTAGAACAAAATAGCAATCAATATTTCTATTTTTAAAAGCTTCTTGTACGCAACGTTACCTGTACGCTGGTGACGTAGTTTGTGTGCCAGAATAGAAACAAGAGCGCTCAAATAAAATTGGCAATGGATTTGTTTCAGGGTCATTAATAGGTAGGCTCTAACTAATTAGTGTAGAGTAATTTCCTTATCATGCTTATGTCTGAATTTTCCCCAGCTCCTACAAATGTGCTGCATCAAATAAACTAGTTTCCATGGGAACGGTCTCTTTTTACAAGGCATATCGCCAATGATTGCTTCTATCTTCATCAAACATTTATAACAATGCGCATTAAATATTTCTGTACAAAAACGTGAAAAAAACATCGAGTTATGACACTTGATACGTATGGTCGTATGTACTTTAGGAGAGGATGTCGTAAGGTTAGTCATTTCTCTCTCTTTTTTTTCTTTTTGGACTTACATTTAATTTGGGAACGGGGGTCTGTCGCCAAGTTTCAGGCTTATGTATGCTAGGATTTGCAGCTGAAGCTAAAATAGCTAGTTACTGTACATATGATGTGATTCACGGAAGTGTGTTCTTCATGTTTGTATTGTTTGTTTATGGATGAACTGTACTTTCTCACATTCAAAACACCATCATCATCATCATCATCGTCGTCGTCGACATCATCGTTGTCATCATCATCATTGTCGTCATCCTCCTCAAAACAATAACATTGAAATGAGCAGATCTTTGGGGTCGCCATTTTCTCCGCAATGTATGCACTACCGATCGTCATCGTCGTCGTCCTCCACATCCGAATCATTCTCTCGCTGAGAAGACAGGCTGCAGCTCTCAACCCTGACAGTGTGCGGCAGGAAGGTAGGTGGTGCTATATCAAGCGAAATGACCCCAACTCACAAAGTAAATGTAAATCACTCATTACTTTAAATCCCGAAATGTAACGAGCTGTGTTGTGGAACGCCTAGTGCGAATCTTCATATTACTTAATGAACGTGACGAAGTGAATGAATACATGTACACACGAATTTAATATACATGTGGTTATTTTTAATTGTGTTTAATGATATAAATAGTACTTTAAAGCATGAAAACGAATGTGGTGAACAATTTGCACTTTGGCATCCATAAACGATTTATTTTGTGTTGTGAATCGTTAGGTGTGGTGTACAAAACCTACTGTGTTGTTCAAATTGATTATTTGATTACACTCAGACCCAAGTAAAGAAATCTGAAGATTATAGCAAGCCTCGTAGTGTAGGATCGTTTTCGTATTGCCTCCCAAAATGTTAACATCCTCAATTTTCCAACATATCAATTTCATGTTGATTTCAATCGCAACTTTCAGTTATTATACGTCAAATGTGAAAAATATATTTTAACATAACAATTCCACGTTGATTTCAATTGCAACTTTTTAGTTATTATCGGTCAAATGTGAAAAATATATTTTAACACGAAGTATTGGTTGAGCGGAATGATTTAGAATATTCATTTTCTCTCCTTTGGTTTGGAAAACAAATATGCTGTGTTTCCAATAGCTTTTCAACTATATCCAATCCAGAATTAAATTATCGTGGAAAGATTGTATCTTTCAGTAAGCAGCATCGGTTCTTGTCTCTCGTTCATAGAAGCAGCGACGGAGAACGGTCATGGTCGTGATCGCTGGCAGGTACGGGCAGCTCACGAGATGCAGATGACCATGTTAGTGGTCGTCCTCCTCTTCGTCCTCTGCTGGGGCCCTAATCATTTGATCTTTCTCGCTTTCTCTCTCGGCGCCCGCATTGACTTCACCTCACAGTACTACCACTTCTCCGTCATCGTCGGACTGAGCAACGCGTGCGTTAACCCGTTCGTATACGTCTTCAAGAACAGCGCGTTTCGACAAGGCGTTCAACAGGCCATTCGACGTCGGGTGAACCGAGTTCAGGCGGCAGATTCTACCGGATTGGGAACTCTTGCGATCACCGCATGAGGCGATTTAAAAAAAATATATATAAGATATAAAAAAAAGTCGTACAACATATTTTCCTTGTGTGTCAGATGTGCATTCTGTTACCAATAATGCACACAAATCCCATTGAGCAGCATTTTATCTGGGACACGAAGGGTTAAAATCTCCACATTCCACATAATCTGATAGGATGGCAAAGGGGTATAGGGTACAGCCGTTGGTGCAACACCGCAAGACTTGCCCGAGAGCGCCATGTGAGGTGGTGTATTGAAGAAAGAAACCTCGAAAAAAGTAACAGAAACTGTCTTAGCAAAGTCCTTTTGGTATTCTGAAAAAAAAACTGACTGAAGCAAAACAACTTAGCCAATAGACCAATCACCGTCGTGGAGGTAAGACACTTCAGTCGACACTTACAGTGTGTTTTCAGAATATAGCACCCCGGGCTGTCCGCTAAAGTGCCAAAGAGCAGCTGGAAAATGTATTTCTTAACACTCGTATCGAGAACGAGGGGAAATAGGACTTTATGAGCCTCCTTAATTTATTCACGTTCATTGATCGTTTCAAAGTGTTTCACGTAACCACGTTTATACCATACAGACATAGAGCATTGATATGAATGCATCGTATTCGGGATCTGTGTAGAGTCTATTACCCCCCTCGGTGAGCTCTAGGGCGTGGACTACTTATAAAATAGTGCCCCATGACCTCCACCTTACCTTGGAAGCTGACAGATGTTTCTTTCATTCTCTTTCTCGAGAAAAACAACTTAACTATTTGCGGCCATGTGACGCACTGTTACCCGATCAATGAACATGACTGCATTATCTAGTCTATGTTCTAGCTGCATTTTATCATCCCTAATTCGTGTACACAGGGCGCGATGGAACTCAGCGCAATGATTCGAGCAATCGCGTGATCCCCGAGAATTACACCCAATCTACAAACTCAGTACAAATCCTGGTGGGTATTATTCGTTCTATTTCACATATTGCGGTTTAAATAAAGCTGCAGATGTTAACCATTCATTTGAGGATGATATTTGTCTGAAGACTATTATAGCTTTCAATTATCAGTTTCTGTAATAGCTCTGAATGAACTGCTCTGTGTCCAGCTACATTTTTTCTAACTGTGACAAGATGGAATCTTGTTAATGCTAAATATGTTGCTCATTGCGGATATAATCGCTAGTGATAATCGTTTGTCAACAAGGAATCTAAAAAGATCACGACGTTTCGTGCGCCGCTGCAACACGTCGTCAGGTGTGATACGAAATTGTATTGAGTAGGGGTTAGAATACCCTTGGGTCAGTGCAGCGCACTACCCGAGGACCCGCTCCTAAATGCGGTCAATGGAATCTTGTTATCAAAATATCCGTCAAATCGAACAAAGCATTATAATGCGTGTTGTATGTCAATTGACGTCTCTTGTATAAAGATTATAATTGTGGCGTGATCTCATTAGTAGCTATAATAACTAATGTAATGATTTGGCCTAATGGAAATAATGTTGACCTTGTTATATCATAACCAGTTCAACATTGGTAAAATAATGAATAATTCTCACACTTATAGGCTCATTGCATAGTTCATACTGCATTTAACACAATAATGCTACTTTTCGTTGATCAGAATGTATTAGATAAAAAAAAAAGAAATGGGAGAAGCTGTCTGGGGGAAATAGAATTGGAAAAAAGACTGTAATTTAATATTTCTATAAAGCATTTATGAAAATCACGTGCTCTATCTTGTAAATCAATTCATTTAAAAGCATGATTTTCATGATCTATTATTGAGTTTAGGCAATGTCAATTTATTTTCTAATCATAATTTCGTGTTTTCCGTATATCAATTATTCTGACCTGGAATTGATATAGTTGTATTCCAGTTGAATTATCCGTTATCATTCTCAGGCATACCTCAATATGAAAAAAGGTAGAGAGCCCCATATATCTGGAAATATATACCAGTACTCACTTGAAATGAAAATGAAAATGTAATTCTGTTCGTTCTGTAAGCTAGTAAGCCAGCCCGGGGTTAGAACTTGTGCATGAATAGATCAATGTTTAAAGGGTTACTAAATTAGAAAAATAAGTTCCCATTCATCTACGAAAAATTATCCACTTAAAATGAATTTCACATTTGTTTGCCGTAATAAAGTCTTATTTTGACGAAAATTTGAAGAAAAAAAAACGCACTCCTCCAGTGACGTCAGAGAAGTAACAATGCCATGGATTGTACGGAAGTTAACAATAGACCATTTTCGTAATATATTCATAACTTTTCCCCTAACTGCGTAGTAACGCGTTATTGCATTCACCTGTATCTTGTCATTCAGATTCAATAGATGGAATGCGCTTTGAATCTATTAGTTGTTGTTGCTCGGACAAACCTCGGACAAGCTTTGGGGCTCACATAACGTCTTGTTTGAACGGCGTGTATATTTTTTTTTCACGCCGTTGGCATTTATGACATTTTGACTTCTCTGACATCACTGGAGGCGTGTTTTTTTTTCTTCAAATTTTCGTCAAAATGAGACTTTATTGCGGCAAACGAAAGTGAAATTCGTTTTTAGTGGATAATTTTGCATAGATTAGTGGGAACTTATTTTTCTAATTTAGTAACCCTTTAAGCATTAACATCTGATCATTTAAAATATTCATGGAATTGAGACAAAATAGAAAGTTGACCATTTTAATACTGATCATCATGGAAACCAATCCCGAATAGGCCTTTCATCTTCGAAGCAGCATCTCACACGCATCCCACAAACTTCCACAAAGACTTACCATATGTTGTAAGCACAACATGGGCGATTTCACGAATTAGGGTGTCTATTTGAGATGTGTTCGTGTCCCGGGGCCCTGTTTGCATGAACATCAGCTTTTCGCCTCGAAGTTCGGCTGAGACCTAGTAATCACCTTTCATGTTTGTTGGTCTGTTAGTCTGTTACAAAAATGATGAAGTTTTGGTTTAACTTGCTCTAATTTATTTATTTCTTCATCAATTGTGTTCATACTTCGTATAAATTAGCCTAGGCTAATACCACATGTGCATTGATGAGGATGATGCGGTCAAAGGTCATCGAGGGGTCTAAAGGTCAAATGATGTTAGTCTGTTGGACTGTTACAAAATATCACATTTTTGGTTTAACTTGCTCTCAATGCTTTATTCATGCATCAATTGTGTTCATACTTGGTACAAATGGGCCTTAGGCAATACCACATGTGTGTTGATGAAGATGGGTCAAATGCCATCTACGAGGCAAAAAGTCAAATGATGAGACCATGTGCGTAATTTTTCTGAAAGTTTTTATTTAACTTTTTTTTCTACATGTTTGTTGATCAATGACCAGCAGCAGAAACACAAGCAGGTGAAAAAGAAGGAGAAGAAGGAAAATATTAGGAGCGAGGAGGAAGACGATGGTTTGGTTTTCCTATTTATATTTAAAGTCTAAACATGATCCAGCCAGCGGAGATGGGGAATCAAATTGCAAATGCAAATCTTCCCCCTTCGATGATTAAGCAGACCCTGCCAACAGTAATCAAACAAGGTAGAAATAATTATAAATGGGAAACGTGCAGCCGTGAATGGCGAAATATAGCGGTTAATTAGTAACACACTTCATTAGGCATGTCATTCTTTTGGATACGACCTGTGTCTACAAGCAGTTCACAAGCCCCACCCCATCCACTCATGATTTTTCTTCTGTTTCGTCTTATTTGTAATAAATGCTGTCATGACTTGCCTTAATATGCTATGTGATAGTAATCATCTTCGAATTTTCAACTTTGACGCACGCACATTACCTTGTTATTGCATGAGCATGTCTCAAAATTAAAGGATCTGAGAGACGGTAAGTAGTATTAGAAACATTAATTTGGTGAAAATATGGAATTTTAAACTTACGTTTGCGTTAAGAACGTAAAAACCTACAAACGCGCGTGCACACGCTGACATTATTGAAATGATTATTATAATGACCTGTAGCATGAGCAACATAAATATATTCTTCATCTGGAGCATTTCTAGATTTTGCGCGCGCGCTAATGCTTCAATTTACAATGATAGTAATTGACTTTATTCATGTCAAATTTCATTACACAATAGGTGATCTATTTTAGAGATATTGCAAGTTGTTCATTATCATTAGATTGCCTTTGATGACGTCACGATAATGTGATGACTTTAAAAACCTCATTTCAACAAGATTACATTGATACCAGAAGTGCATGCATTTCAAATTAAAAATGGAAATGATTTATGAAATTATGAGTTATGTATGACAAAACAGGTGAGAAAATTGGAACATTTAATGAGATTTTCACTTTTTGGACAAGCTTGGACAGTCTCAAAATTTTTGTGCATCAGAAAAGTGATTCTGAACACATCAATGACCATTGGGTATCACACCTGTCAATCCACCAGGAACTTCCATCGCAATATCATTAATAATGCATGATGCTTCCGGTAGAAAAGAGGTTGTGGTTTGACATGGCCATTGTTGTGTTCTAAATAAATTATCTGATACACACACATTTTTAGATCGAAATTTGTCCAAAATGAAAATCTCATGAAATATTCACAGGGTTATTACAAGAAAACTAATTGTTGAAATGTCACAAAACTTGCTTCTAAAAAAATTGACATTCCGTGATTTTGTAATCTGTTAATGTCAGTTTGTTTCGTGTTGTAACTTATTTTTAATTATTTTGCAAAGGTGTCAAAAGTTTGTTTTAATCACCTAGTAGTAGGAGCTCACATTTGCATATAGGCAGTGGCCCAATCTCGACAGAAATGTTGTAAAAGAGTGTGTATCTTTGACCAACTCAGAACACTGCTGTTCAATGTTATGAATGTACAGCAATACCTCCCATTTAATTCGTTGACAGTACATTGTATCTAGATAATTAGGATCCGATATATGTATGCAAATTCTATTCACGTCGTTCAAACAATAAGCCCAAAGCTTGTCCTTCGATAGACTCAGAGTGCGTTCCATCCATTGAAACTGAATCACGAAATACAAATATGCGGCACTGGGCACTTAGGGGGACGTTGTTGCTACTAGGTGTTAGAACAAATTGACACATCTTACAGTCAACTGATGTCAAACCTGTTTGAAGCATTTTTCCTGATATTTCATCAATTATTATTCTTCTAATAATCATGTGAATATTTAATGATATTTTCACTTTTTGGACAAATTTGGACCTAAACATTTGTATGTATCAGACAATTAATTCAGAACACAATGAACATTGTGTATCACACCTGTAAATCCACTAGCAACTTCCATCACAGTTTTATTAATAATGTATGATGTTTTGGCAGAAAAGAAGTTGTGACTTGACGTGTGTGATCAATGACCATTGTTGTGTTCTGAATTAATTATCTGGGCACCGTAACAAAGGTTTGCGATCAATCGCAAAATGGCAATGGCCAATCAACACCATTGTTGCATGCGCTTTTTGTTTAAAAGACTGACCAATAACTAATCAGAATTCGTCTTTCAAATTTGCAATTGATCGCAAACCTTTATGTTACGTGGCCCTGGATACACACACATTTTTAGATCCAAATTTGTCCAAAAGTGAAAATCTCATTAAATATTCACAGGAATAGTTTAAGAAAAGTAATTGATGAAATGTCACAAAACCTGTCTTTAAAAATATTTGACATCCCTTTATGTTGTGTCAATTTTAGCTTGCTTCGAGTTATAACTTATTTCTAATTATTTTTCAAAAGTGTTAACAGTTTTTTTGAACACCGAGCATATTTTATAGAATAGCACCTGGATGATTCCAAGTACCAAATAAATTTCAACCCACTGTACAATAAGATTCCATGCTCTAGCTTGTATGCTTCGTGTTATGAATCTATGGATATGCATTCATTCCTGCCTGAAATGTACCATCAAGGACAAAGTTTACACATAATGATATGAATTCTGTACGGTGATATTTGTATGCATTATACATCATCATTCATGAGAACAGGCCACATTAGCACGTAGGACATCGACGATAGAGAAGGACAGGGGAATAGGCTCTCTCTCTAGAAAGATAGAGAAAGACAGACATTGATACATATGCAGAAATTGTGGAAAGGGCATAAATTCGAGAATAAATGAGTGCAAAATTTCTCCTGATCCAAATATTTAGATAATATGTATGGTCATGGGATATTGGGCCGCAATGTAAACTCGACTATAACACGGGTGTTTGATCATCATTGTTTATTGTTTATCGATTATATTTGTCTCTAGTATCGCTATATATTGTTGTGTTATTGTGCTGGTGGAAAGCAAATTTCCATGGTTTTGGACTGAATAAAATATCTTGTATCTTGTATCTTGTATCGGAATATCTTATTTTGGACAAGATCAATGAAAGTGAACATATCATCTCTATACTTGCCTCATGCCTTTGGTCCTCAGCTAGATAATCAAACGCATGGATCATGGACATTTCCAAAGTACAAACACGTCTAACACTTGCATGGTAATTCAAAAGTATTGTACGCGGTGTTTTACTTTTAATCTAGAGAGGATGGTTCTGACGGCTGATTTCCATAGATTATTAAAATATTACAGCTTGATTATTGCATAACATCGGCTAAGTTTGAATGAATCAATATTGATTTTTATTTGAAATGTTCCCTCATGTTTCGGTAGGTACAAAGCCTACATCTATACTGAGAGTCCAAGGAAAAATACAAATAAATGACCGAACATAACGAACGAAGCTCTGCAAGCGAAGAAGAGTACTTGACTGAATGACATGTTATTTCGTGGTGTTCTACAGGTTGTTAGTGTATACAAGCGGTCCTTGTGATGTACCAGGTTAACTCAAATGACGGGGCAAAAAAGGGACACTTTGACATTTGTTCATACTGTATTTGAAGCAGGTTTATTACGTTAGAATGGCGATAAATGAGATACAGCTGACGGACTTTTATCACATTGGATTCAACTAACTCAAGTCCTATAATTTGTTTTTAGTCATGAATAATCGGTATCATTCTAAATGTTGATCGATAACTTGTTTATCACAATACCACAACACTTCACAGGTACTGCACAGAAAACATGAATGTGGAAGAAGAATAAATACACATTTGTGTGCCATTCTAAAGGGTTACTAAATTAGAAAAATAAGTCCCCACTAATATATGTAAAATTATCCACTAAAAAAGAATTTCACATTCGTTTTCCGCAATAAAGTCTCATTTTGACGAAAATATGAAAAAACGCACGCCTCCAGTGACGTATAAGAAGTCAAAATTTCATAGATTGTACGGAAGTCAACAATAGACCAATTTTCGTAATGTATTCACAACTTCCCCCCTAACAGCGTAGTAACGCGTTATTGCATTCACCTGTATCTTGTCATTCAGATTCAATGGAAGGAATGAATTTTGAATCTATTAGTTGTTTCTACTGAGACAAACCTCGGACAAGCTTTGGGGTTCCCATTGGTAACGTATTGTTGGAATTACGTGAATAAAACATTTTATTCACGCCGTTGGTTGGCATTTATGGCATTTTGACTTCTCATACGTCACTACAGGTGTGCGGTTTTTCCAATTTTCGTCAAAATGAGACTTTATTGCGGCAAACGAATGTGAAATTCGTTTTAAGTGGAAAATTTTACATAGATTAGTGGGAAATTATTTTTCTAATTTAGTAACCCTCTAAATGGTGTGCGCCACCGGATCAGTGTGCTTTACTTGTAAAAAAAAAAAATCAACATCAATGGGCGTAAAACATACATATTCAAAGATAAAACTGCCAAATACACTGCTCTTAGTGAGTCACATGTTTATTTATTTACAATAATGGCCGCAAATCCCATAGATCACCATTATGTCTGGGAAACAAAGGGTTGATGGGAGCTCAAGGGGATTCCCCCTAGTTTCTAACAGCCCCCCCCCCCCCCACATACACACACACATACACCTCGTGATTACCCATGCTGTATGTCCTACGTAAGAATGAGGGAAGGGGGACATTCAAACAACCCTTGAAATTAAAGAGATTTAACCAAAATCCTATGCAACCATCAAATACTATAGCCCTAATCCAGATCCTTTACATCTCATGCATATCAACATCTACATGAAGACTAAATGGGAATTAGAACAATTGCGAGTATACTAAATGGCAAGGTACTTAAATCTCAATAGTCTTTCGAATATGTAATAATATCTGAAAATGTATCAGCATCACATTGATAAAATGCACGAATTTATCCTATTATAGTCTCATTTTATAAATCTATTCCTCTTTTAGTATTGTACATGGATAACAAAGTAGGACTATGTATTTAAAATGTGCAAATATAATGAAATAAAACAAGAAAATATACACAAGAAACAAGCTGCAACTCACAATTAAATGACTAAGGTTTAGATTGCCACGATTCTGCAATCGTTAAGATCTACGACTGGAAAGGAAAAACCACCTTCTTGTACAAAACCAATGACGGGGCCCTGTGATCCAGCCAGTCGTAGAGTCGACTGATCATATCGTGTCGTCTGCGATGGCTATCCCTGCTATTAGTACCCTGCCATAGTTCGGTAACTTATGACTCTTTTTTACCAAGGTTTTGACTGTAGTCCCCAGTGGACTTATAGACCAGCAAAGGCGATACAATCGATCAGTCGTGCGACTCTGAGACTGGATGAAGCGCAGGACAGGTATACGGTGACTTCAGAATACCATGTTTCTTATTCTAGGTGTTAGATTTTGTCGAAACTTTTGTAAAAAAAAAACAAAAATGGAAAATTTATATTTAACCATTTAAAAACAAGTGTAGCTGAAATTCGAATCAGGCCGAAATTTACACATCATGAAGTCAAAGGATTACGCTTTTTCTACCAGCAGGTTTCTTTTAATTGTATCCATTATAATTTTTGGTAATAGTCCTTAGAATATTGCCTTAGATTTTCACTCTGGGACATATTTTCACCTAAAAATGTGTGTATGAGATAATTCAGAACAAAAGTGAAAATCTCATTACACATTCTAAGGATTAAATGATAGTTTACAAAATTACACGAGAACTGTTCTTAAAAAAATTGACATCTTTAACTTCATGTATACATTTCAGTTTGATGCGAGTTTTAGCTGATTCTAATTGTTGTTTTTTTAAAGTGTTAAAAAAGACTTTTTAGCACGATATACGAAATTAAAGAGTTTTCTCTTCTTCAGAATATCACCCCAGAATATCATTGGATTAAAGGCTATAACTATTCTTCTTCTATATGGATGGAGCGTGGCCGTTCTCCTGATGAGCAGCCTGATCGTTGGACTTAGCTTGAGCGTGATCGTTGGTCTGTGCCTGGTCGTGATCGTTGCTTCCTAGTACACTGGCGACGTGCTCCGTGACAGCATCCCAGGCGATCCGCATGTGCCTGGACTCCGCGTGCGCGCTGCACACGGCCATGCGCAGAATGTACCGGCCCTTCAGCACGGACCCGACCATGTGGATCTTACCGTCGTCATTGATCCGCTGTAGGAGGGCGCGGTTGAGGTCGTCCGATCCCTGCGAGTATGGGGGAGGAGGGGGAGGAGAGAGAGAGAGAGAGAGAGAGAGAGAGAGAGAGAGAGAGAGAGAGAGAGAGAGAGAGAGGAAGGAGAAGAAGAAGAAGAAGAAGAAGAAGAAGAAGAAGAAGAAGAAGAAGAAGAAGAAGAAGATGAAGGAGGAGGAGGAGGAGAAGGAGGAGGAGAAAGAGAAGAAGAAAAAAAAAAGGAGGAGAAGAAGAAACACAAATGAGTTGAAAGAGGGTGGCATTCTTAAAATAAACTTTTTCAATCAAGTTTGACGTAAATCTTATTTCAGTCCCCTACAGTTTATGACTGTGATTGGTCTATTTGCACAGAGTTTGACGTAAATCAGTTTTCATACTAGGAGCTGACTTAGCTTATCAGTTTTCAGACGAGCAGCTGACTTAGCTTAGACAGTTTTCAGCATACTACCCAAAGGTAGCAGTTTGCCGCCATTTTTCCCGAAGCGGTCGGCAAACGACAAGAAAAGCGTATTGATGTGTAAAAAATGACAAGTCCTTATCTGTAAAACATTATCTGAAAAACATTCGAAACTTTCCGTCACTATTATTATTTCTTGTTTTCAAATGGATATTCAATAAGTAATTCTCAAAGCATACAAATAAACAAGAAATATAAAGCATGACTGATATAACATAGCGGGATGAATTTAAAAATATCCAAGAAGCTGCACATAAGTTACCTAAATTTGTTAAAAAATGAAAGGAACATATTATGCTTGTATTAATGTATGTGTTCAATGTAATCAGGATGAGTTATTAATACGTTGTAAAATGATACCTTTAATCTGAAGCAGACCAAACTGAGAACAACCTCGCCAACAATCTCGAACCGCGGATCACTGCGTACGAAGACCTCGAACTCCTTGGCCAGTGACACTTGCTGTTGAATCATAAGATATACACTTATGAGTGATCATTTGAAGATTGTTATTCTTGATAGGATTATACGCCGTGGGAGGGGAAGGTAGAGGAGGAGAGAGGAGAAGGGAGAGGTGAAATGAAGGACAAGGAGGAAAAGAAAGAGAGGAATGGAATGTATAAGGGGAAAGATACGAAGAGGGAAATGAAGATGACAAAGGAAGGATCGAGAGGAGGGGAATTAGGATAAAGTGATAAGCGAGTAAGAGAAGGCACAAAGATGAAAAACAGATAACAGCCTGATGTAGCACATTCTATTTTAGCCTACATTATCATTTTTTGTGCAACTTCCTTATTATGGTGGTTTCAAAGACTGAATGGCTGCCAAAATAAAGCGATGTTTAAAGATTCTACAACTCGTCGTCCAGCGTGTTTTAAAATTTGTAAGATAATCCTATTAAGTTATTTCCCTATTTAAATCCATGCTAACATTACAGACAGTGTCCTTTTCGCAGGTCAAACTATAAAATTTTGTAAAAAAAAAAAATAAATAAAAAAAAGAAAAATGGAAGATGATACTGCATCAAAACTTCTCTCCCAAAATTAGAACTGGAAAATAACTTTTAGCGAAATTATAGCGCTCGCTAGATTTTTAGGTTTTGGGCTGGTCGTTTGAAACTCAATAGCCTAGAGACCGGTTTGAGAGGCTATGACTGTGAGATGTCATATACGTTATCGTTTGGGTATACTGCTGATTCCTGCCGAGTTTTATGACTTTGGAAAATGGGACACCCTGTCTTTCAGCCATGTTCCTCCTCTGTAACTCACTCCCCTAACCAAAGGTTCGTGCATAAATGCCAGAAAGGGAACTAAAGACACATAATAGGAGGAATGACACACTGGTTATGAGTTGAATTGAGTACAAGAGAAACAGAAAAGAAATGGAAAAGTTTTAACAAATCAAGATGTTATTGGTAGTTATTTGTGTTTTAAAATATGTAAACCCTACCCTGCTAATCTTGCTCTGTTAATTTAAGTTTCCAGACCGGTAATGCACTGGGAAATTTCTTGAATTCAAATAGCACTGCACATTTTTGAACAATGAAAATTCCTTACAGTATGTGTTTTTCAAACCAGGGAGGTGTTACGAAGGAGTAGAAACTCGAGCATAATATATGCAAACATCTGTATGGGTTCTAAATCGTGCTCATGAATGTCAAAAGAATTCCATAATCATGACAATGCTTTGATGTTCCATGTGCCGAGCCGACATTTAGCTGATTTTAAAATTTCTGAAATTTCTTTAATTTCCCATTTATCTGTAGACGTTTTGTTTTTGACAAATTTGTTTGCAAACTTTAAGGAAGTTAACGGCAGATAATGACAGATCCTTTACTTTGCTTTTGTTTCGAAAAGTATTGAGGAATCATTAAAAATCGGACATAAAAGCTATTTGTATTACTTACAAAATTGACCAATTTCTTCACTTTCCGACAACTTGTGCATTTGGGGAATTCAACCACTCTCAAAATGATATATTAAGCTGTGTATTATCATTAACGGCGTTTGTGTGTGTTTGCGTGAAACAGAGATATTTCACTTGAAAAACTTGTTTATTTGCGTTTGCTGATACCTGTTATGCTCATGGAAGTATTAATGCCATTAACAGAACGGGACAAGCGAAATGAGACTGTACATTTCTTTTGTTCTCGCCGTTGCCACACAATCATGTTCATAATTGTTCAAACACCTGAACAGCACCTGTTGAGAACACATAACTTTTCAGCGGCTTGGCACATGGGTTCAAAGGAAGAAAATTGCTTCATATCCTTCCATAACACATCCCTGTTCAAACCAATAGATGAATGTTGATATTCGTGATTCGATGCTATGAATTACCATTATCACAAACATTTTAACAGATTCTCAACTTCTTGCTGCCATTCGGCTTATCTTTTTAGTTTGTACTTGTATTCAAATCAATTTGTTGAAATGATTTCACTTTCCTGTAAGACCGACGATACTGCATGAAGTAACCATAGTGACAAGAACAAAATGACTTGGAAAAACATACCTGTCGAATGTAGTCTTGAAGTTTCTCAACCCCGAATAACCTGAACACGAACCAAAGTTTCAGCGATCTAAATCGACGGCCTAAAGGAATCTGCCAGTGCTGCATAGAAAAGACACGTACAAGAAAAAACGGGGAAGTTAACAAGATCGACTCAAAGGAGTATTATGCCTACTAGATATTTTTTTTATAATGGGGGGAGGGGGCGGGGGGTCAGGTGAGGGGGGGGGGGTTAAAGGTCTTGCGATGTTCTGAAAAAGTGTGTTAATTCTCTCTTTGCTACACGATGCTCTCTGTGTTAATTGTGAATACACACATGGCCATAGAGTTAAACTATATATACAATGAATACTTTTTGTGTTAATAATACACACAAAGTCCATTGAACAACATTTATTCTGGCATACAAAGGGTTAAATGAAGGTGGGGGGGGGGCATGAAAATCAAAATCCCACAAGAGAGTCTGGGAAGAAATGTGTATTGAAGCTAAAAACAGCCTTATTGTACATCATTAGTGAGTATTTTCTGAGTAATATCAATATCCGTAAAGAAAGTATTTTCATTTCGTCTGGAAAGACGATATGATCAAGCTAAAAACAGCCTTTCCACACATCATTACTAAGTGTTTTCTCCTACAAATCTAAATCGAATTCCAATTCTTCTTCTCCTTCTCCTTTTTCTTCTTTTACTTTTTTCCTTTTCTCCTCCCCCTTCTTCATCTTCTGTCTCCTATTTTTTCTTCTTCTCCTCCTTCACCCCCTCCTCCTTCATGTTTACCGCCTTTTTGGGAGGGGCGTGGCTTCAGGTTCATCCACACACTGACCATTGATGTAAAACCACACCCAGCGTACCAATAGTTGTAAGGTTTCAATCCTACGTCAGTCAATCACGTCATGGAGATACAATTCCGCCAACCTCTGATGCATATTATGTCTTCCATGTGTTTATAACGTTTGCTAAAGTCATTAATGGAGATCTTTCTAACAAACTAACAATGTTCTTTATTCGGTTGCTCCAGGATAAATGACGATGTAATGTTTTTATAAGGCTTCGCATAATGCTAACCAACTGTGTCATGTAGGACTAAATTTGTCATGACTGCCATCCATCTGTCCACTATTCATCTCACATGTACCTACAAAGCCTCCATCTATCCTTCAATCATTTCATTCATCTATACACTCATCCACCTATTTATATATCCATCCATCCATCATCTATTTATTTATATAGATATAGATAGATGGATAGATAGATAGATAGATAGATAGATAGATAGATAGATAGATAGATAGATAGATAGAGAGAGAGAGAGATATAGTGAGATATCCATTCGTCCGTTCATCCAACCAACCACCCGTCCACCCATCCATACATCCATTCCCCCATCCACATTTTCTTCCTCCAATTCTTCCATCCTTCCATCCATCTTTTCCTTTATCCATCCATATATACAGCCATCCATCCGTTAATTTTGTCATCTATCCAACCATCATTCAATTCTTCCACCCATCGATCCATCCATCCCAAATTCATTAATCCATCCATCCATCAATTTACATACCCATCCATCCACCCATCCATCTGTGCATCTATCCATCTACCCATCTATCCATCTATTGATGTATGTGTACCCATCTAGTTATCTACCCATCTATCCATCCACCGATGTATCCAGCCAGCCAGTCATTCATTTGTCCATCCATCCATCCGTCCGTCCATCCATCTACCCATCCATCCATTCATCCATCCATCCATCCATCCATCCATCCATTCACCCATCCATCCATTCATCCATCTATCCATCCATCCATCCATCCATCCATTCATCCATCCATTTATCCATCTTTCCATCCACCCATCCATCCATCCAATCATCCATCCATTCATCCATCCATTCATCCATCCATCCACCCATCCATTCATCCATCCATCCATTCATCCATCCATCTACTCATCCATCCATCCATTCATCCTTCCATCCATCCATCCAATCATCCATCCATTCATCCATCCATCCATTCATCCATCCATCCATCCATTCATCTACACATCCATCCATTCATCCATCTACCCATCCATCCATTCATCCATCCATCCATTCATCTATCCATCCATCCATCCATCCATCCATCTATCAATCTTACCCTGTAGTCGATCACTCTATCTTCCTGGTCGTGTTCGAGGTATGGAGCAGTCACGTGGAAGGCGCCCTCTAACAGAGACTTATTCTTGACCCAGAGAGCGGAGCAGTCGAAATTCACTCGCAGGAATTTGTGAGGGTTGAAGTTAAAGGAATCTGCATACTACGTCATGATGTAGATATGAAAAAAGAATTAGACACGTTTAGCGAAATAATTAGACACACATTGTGAAGGCTATTATATGTTAGACCTTCTCTCTGATAGGTAGGCTATACTGTACTTGTCCATTTATAAACCTTGATTGCCTTGCCTAAATAATGTTGAGGGTCGAGAGCACGCATGGAGCTCTATAGAACTTTATTTAGCGCTAAGAAAACACCTCGCTTCGCCCTCTACGGCCGCCCTTCCTAGTTGTGTTCTCGCGATTATGTGCACATAATCCTTCGTGTGCCAGACAGGCTGATGTCCTATGGGAAGTGTATGTGTTGTATGTGCAAGAATACTTAAATGGTGCATGATGAGTGAATGCTTTGGCAACGTTGATAAACGCATATTACATACAACTGCATTGTGGCTTAAGATGAGCTTTTAAAAAAACCGAAATGAGAACATTATCCAAAAGGCATATTCACTAACTTTATTATTAGAGACGTATGTTTTCATCAATGTGAAGCCCAAAGCATAGCCCTGAAGTCGAACATTCCCAGTTGCGTTTTTCTGCTTGAAAAAGACATTTCATCGAGAGATATCGAACCTCGATGAAACTACCAATTTCTGTAAACACCCTAGGATTAAGTGATGTGCAAGATATGAGCATGCAAACTATCAGCATATCCAGATTTTAACAACAAAATTGCGCTCTGAATCTAAAACCCCTTAGTGAATTCGACGTTCCTTAATGTGGTTATTATCATCTTGTCCGGTTTGCAGGAATCTTCACCACTCAATGAAGTGCTTTTTCTTACCTCTACTCCGTCTAAAAGGGGCCTGAACTCTGGACAGATGCATGCACTCCCTGCGTAGGCCGCGTCGATGTGAAACCACAAGCCTTCCATCTCACCTGCAAGACGTATAAAAAGTATGTGTTCTCAGTTCTCCATACAGCATGAGGAAAAACCGTCCCATCATACACCGCGTGCGACCACATTCGAATTTTGTTTGCAGTTCTATCTGCTTCCGGGCTAATGTACTAGTGTACGAGACTGGAAGCGGACACGACTGTGGAAAATAATATGTCGATGTCGCGGCGCAATGCATTATGGGACGACTGTGTATATTATACAAATATACCAAGCTGTGAGATTGTATAGTGCAGAATGGAGAATTGTAACCACAATGAGGATAGCCAATGAGCTCTGTGTATTGCACCTATTGTCATTATATAGTTTTAAATATCAATCGAAAATCAGTGCAACATAGTCATGATGCCAACAATTAGTTCAAGTCCATCGTAGTTCATGACCAAATCAATTACACGAACTTAAAGCACAGTTAACTCTTAAGGCGCCATGGGGCTGTTTGGCTCAGGTGATGCACATAGATCCCATACAGCAGCACGATTGTCTGACGCATATAAAAAATTATTAAAATGATAGATGACATTTATGAGTAGAGGATATCTGTGTTAAATCGTAAATAACTAACCAAAACACGCAGTGAATCAAATTCATGAGATCTAGAGTATTACCTTGCGTACGTAGAATGAATATGCCTAATGTTTACTTACATATCGGACCCAGCTCCTTCAGGTTATCAAACGCACATGACGTAGTGGTTCCAACAGTCCCACAGAGCTGGCAAAATACGAGATGATAGTGAAAAGTGTAAAGTACAGGGAGCAGGAATGTATGTGTGTGTGTATGTATGTGTGTATGTGTGTGCGTGTGTGTGTGTGTGTGTACGTGTGTATATATGTGTGTATACGTGTATGTACGTGTGTGTTTGTGTGTGTGTGTATATATGTGTGTATATGTGTATGTACCGCAATACCAAGTGGAATTGCGGTTTATTTTTTGTCATGTATAATTTGAATGGAATTGAATAAAAATTTCTGAAAAAAAAAATGTACGTGTGTGTTTGTGCGTGTGTGTGTGTGTGTGTGTGTGTGTGTGTGTGTTACCATACCAGCTCCCCCTTTATTTTCCCTCTTTAATATCTTATAACTGCTAAGAGGGGAGTTATATTGAATTAAGAATTTGGATCGTCAAACAAAAATAAAAGAAGAGTTACCTTAAATTGGTCCTGCATGGCATATACTTTTATTTTGATGATTCAAAGGTTATAAAACAGGAACGCGAGCAGGGATGTGTGATAATGAGAGTGTGTGTGGGTGTATAGGTACACTTGGTTTAGGGTAGTTTTAGTCAGGTACATGGGATGGGCGTGGGGGGGGGGGTGATGGGCAAGAATAAAATACATTTTGTTAAACTGATTTAATTCTTCTTTTTATTTTTTGCCTTGGAACGATTGTATAACATTAGGTATGTTGATTTGTTTTCAATTGATTAATCATTGCATTGATTCCCATTGCTTTTGTATACTTCAATTGAAGGGTATGATTAATGTGATAATTGTGTTTGAATGAAATATAAAAAAAATGATTACTAACAAAAAGAAAAGTGTGTGTCTGCGGCGGGAAGAGGGGGGGGGGTTGTATGCCACTAGTGCGTTTTTGCACAAGTAATACACGTAAAATCCATAAATATCTGCCTGAATCTGGATTAATGATATGACTATAGGTCGACATGAAGTAGTGTGTATAGCGAGGGAAATTACGAGGGAAGCTACATCAATCGACATACGATAAATATACAGATAAACAAAGGTAAACAACAAATAAAAGGTAGTTAGAGCGTGACAAAGACGTGAGGAAACGAATACCTGACAATGGAAACGTTCTCTTTACACAATCAGATTTACCGGCGTACTGAGATAGCTCCACCTACGACGAGAAGTATTGCTACTCACTTGTCAAATGTCTGAGGAAGCTAACAGATCCAGTCAGCAAAAGCTTTCCTCAGGAGGTAAATCTCCTCATTGTGTAACGAGGACATTTTCATTGTCTCTTTTTTTAAACAATCAGATGAAACTCTGAGGTGATCCAATAGTTGACTAGTTTCATATCTTACGAAGATAGGTATCCTGCCCTTCTTCTTGTCTTCCTCTACGGCTTCTCGCAGCACGTCTCCCCGCAGCGCGCCCCGGTCATCAGTCTCCAGCTGCCGTATGCGAACACTGGCTATCAGGCCTGCCCGCTCGACTGAACAGTGGCTCTTCATCAGAAAATAAAGGTTGTTGAATAAAAGAGGGGATTTGTTAGTATTTAATGGGGTGGATTCTTCTGTTCTATCCATGTTGATATTGTCTAGCTCTTCTTGTGTTTGTCCTTTTCTTTTCATGTTCTTGACCCTCCTCTCATTAGCCTAGCTCTGCTTCTTCTCCTTCACCTCCGTCTTCTTCTCATTCTTTTCATTGTTTTTGCCCTCCTCATATTTTTCTTCACCGCTTGCTTTCATCCCATCTTAAGTTCGCCCAGTTCCCTTAACTCTACATGTGCCATATCAGTATTTGTTTAACCAGTAGTGCACACAAATCATGTTTTTCTAGCAGAGGAAGGTTAATGTTGATCTTTTTCGTGTATCTCAGTCGTGTTTCTCTTTGTTTTCTCTTTACCTTGTGCTTGCGTTTTGGCAATTAATAATACACAGTAATCCCATAGAATATGATTTGTTTCTGGTACTCCAATGGTGAAATATTGAGTAAACGTCTACCTGACTCGATGTGTAGGCTACGAGCTTGGACATGATGTCATACTGGTCCAAGGAGGGGTCTTCTGCTTGCCTCGTTCTGATGGCGTTCATCTTGGCCGCCAAGAGAGCCACCAGGGTCGCCTCGCTGGCCGTACCCTGGAGAGCGAGGGAGTCAGAAGGGGGAGGGAGAGGGTGGGGGTGGCGGGGAGAAAAGAGAAGAGACGTGTGGGTGAAAGAGAGATATTATAAGAAGTGACGTTGAAACCATTTACACACCTACCTTTCCATTCTTAACTTTCCTTTGCGTTAATAGTTACTTCCCTCGACTAACTATGGTCCCAATAACAACATTGCTTAGCAAGTTGATGAACTGATGTATATCTAGAAGGGCCTATGTGAAATGGCCTTGAATATGGCCCGATGCTCCCCCCCCCAAAAAAAAAAAAAAAAAAAAAAAAAAATGGTTGAAATATAATACATGCTACCATGCTACATGCTACAATATTTCACAAAGATGCATATATTCACAAAATAAAACATCCTAATCGGTGATATACAAGGAAGGAAACAATTTTGAATTTTATCAAAATCTTTTTTTTTCAGTTAAGTTCAGTTTATTCAAATCCATCATTAAAACATACCAAACAGACAAAAGGTAAAGTAAAAATATTTACATGCACGATATGTCTTCATAGATACATCGGCGCAGAATAAAACTACATATTGTCAATAAAATTAGGAAGCTAATACAAGGAGGGTCTTGTCTAGTAAGCCTCCTTGATTAATAAATAAATCAATACACCGACACTATTTTCATTTAAACAGGCAAATAGTAGTAAGATAGTAAGACATTAAACATTTACTATAATGTAATTCAGAACTCAAAATCTGTACCTGGATTACACCGCCGCCTTTGCTTCCTCCGCCAAAGAGGAACTTTTCTGGCAGCTTCAGCATCCGACCCAGCCAATTCATCATCGCCATCTCCAGCTCGGTACAGGCCGGGCTCGATACCTGAACGATAGCATGGAGTGAAATGAGAAATGGGAGAAGAAGGGGAGGAAAGGGGAAGAATAGAGGGAGTGAGGTAAGGTAGGGGGGAAAGGGGAGTGTGGGATTTATGTACAATGGTAGAAAAAAACAAGAAGAAGAGAGTTGGGTGATAGAGGAGCAGGTTAGAGTTAGAATCGCATGCAGGACGAGGGAATTTAGAGGGAGTCGGGTAAGGAAAAGGAGTAAAGGGGAGGGGAATGACACACAGAATGGAAGAAAAATAAGAAGAAGAGAGGGGAAAGATAGATAATGGGATAGGGTAACAATGGGATGAAGGGAGAAGGGAGGGGGAAGGGCGATGAAGGGGCAATGACAGGATAGTGAGTAAGGGAAGAGAGACGGGCATGGAGGAAGCATGCTGAGCAATCGTATCGATGGAGGGCAGATCTAGAGAGCTGATATAGGGAGAACTCGATCACGTGACATAAGATTCCTCGTAAACCTAGTATACTGGAAGTAACATATCAATATCCCCAAGCTAAGGTTAACTCTGTTCTCTTTCCCTCTCCCTCTTTCTCTCACTCTATACTGTATGTCTCTTCATGAGGTTTAACTTACATCCGCACACATTTACAGAGGTATCGCTTCGAGCTTTTATTACCTTATCATCCAGTTTTTAATTCTGCATTCACATGTGCGCCCCCAAAACTCCGACTGGTCTGGAGTAAAATGCGCACGACAACAAAGGCTCGTAACAGTTGTTTTTAGACAATGAGAGCACTACATTATGTAAATTAAAGCGATAGTCTACCCTGAGGTTAGGCTGGTTCTAATAAAAGCAGAAACATGAAAAACCAGGTTAGTGAAGGATTGACGAAAATCCGTCAAAGGATAATTTTTTGACGTCACGTGCGAGGTGCTCTCCCATAATTAAGTTGTGTGCTGCATGATCTTATAAATCGATTTTATCGAGTTTCCTTCACGTGTCTTCTTTCATTAAAACCAACTTAAGTTCAGGGTGGATTTTTCTTTGAAATCTTTCAAATGATCACGGGTCACATAGTCTTGACCACTTCTATCTACACTGATGACTGATACACACCCATGTGAATCCGATACAGGCTATTGCGTCAGACACCATGTCCCCAAGAATGGCGGCGAACGAGTTGGCGGTCGGGAAGTATGCGTGGAAGTTAGGGTGGTGCCAGTGTGTTACCTGTGGAAAGATTCGGGGGAGGGGAGGAGAGAGGGGTGTGAGAGACAGGGAGACAGAGACAGACAGAGACAAATAGAGAGGGGAGAGAGAGAGAGGGAGAGAGAGAAAGAGAGAGAGAAAGAGAGAGAGAGAAAGAGAGAGGAAGTGAGAGAGAAAGAGAGAGAGAGAAAGAAAAGAAAAAAAAACAGAAAGAAAGAGGGGCAGACGAAATAGAAAGACACAGGGAAGAGAGGAGAGAGTGTGTTTGTGTGTGTGTGTGTGTGTGTGTGTGTGTGTGTGTGTGTGTGTGTGTGTGTGTGTGTGTGTCGGTGGGGGGGGGCGGGGGGTCAGAGAGGACAGAAATGGGATGAAGGAGAGAAAGAGGGAGTGGGATGGGGAGAAGACAGGGAAGGGAGAAGGAGGCGGGGAGATAGCCAGTGGTAGGAGATGAGACAGAGGGGAGGGAGACAAACAGGTGGGGGGAGAAGGAGGAGTTATGCTTTAATAATTGTATATGCAAATATAAAGAACATTACCCTCCTACGTTGCTATTTTCTATTCAATGCAACCCGTTACCATAGTTGCTCACATAGCCCCGTCGCCCTGGCTTCCTCTATAGACAGGGATAGGTAACTTGGCGGTGTTTTATGCGGAATGACTGCGGAAACCAGCGGTTTGCTGTGGACATGGTGGAGAGGGGACTGTCTAAAACGGCCTGGAACAGTAAGCATGGTAAGTACATTTTAAACACGTTTGACCGTTATGAAAGCGGATGCATCCGAGATTGAGTTCACAATCATAAATGCAACGCCATGAATCCTCAGCCATCATCAATGTCCCCAGTTTCACACTGGATGTCCCTTGCAATATAGTTCATCTAGTTCAGAGGTCTCCTTCCCCTGTTAGGGCATGGGAGTCTCATGCAGATCACATCTGAGATTACTTGGTCTTTGGCTCTAAAGTAGTGACCAGCGAATCTCGTTCGGTGATGAGCAACATAGAGAACGGCGGTATGTTTCCGTATATGTCTGGCTTTGTTTTGTGCTCCCTCCAACTAATGTTTTGTACTCTCATGAGTAACCGAGTGTATGTCCCATCGAACCGGTCCTGTAGTGCCTTCTTTATGGTCCGTGTTTCTAAACCATAAAAATTGATGCTCTCGACGCAGGCCTTATAAAAAAATTAACTTTTGTAGATCTTAATTGAAATTTGACACGGCCAAATATGGTGTTTTTTATTGCATGCATTCCATCCTTGACGTTTGCGTGGCATGAAGTCTTTCTTCAAGTTCTTGGAGTCTACAACATAAGATCCTAGATCATCGACTTCCTTGATCTGTAGGGCTTCCCTCTAGATGATTGGAGGATGATCAGCCTCTCCGTTTACTGTCATGTACTCCTTTTTCTTTGGGTTGAGAAACAGACCAACCTTGACCGAAGCATTCTCTACGGACGAAAGCAAGTCTTGTGCATACCGAATATAGTTTGCTATTAAAGATTGTCCGTCCCTTTTGCAAGCTTAAAATTTGAAATCACCTATCACGATCGTAAATCGAAGAAAGTGTAATTCAATACCATTTCTAAGAATATAGCATGTTGAAGCTTTCTGTGTATGTAAAAATTTCAGCCGTTAAATTTCAAACCGACTTTTTTCGTACTACGAAAAAAGTATTAGTCTTTGTTACAGTATCTATTTGGTTATTATGCATGTGTGAAATCCTAATTGTATGAGTAATTACCAAACCTCGGAAATGATTCCTTCTATAGAACATTTTTTTTTCATAATGCGTTTTATAATTTAATAAACAGATTAATCAATAAAGCAGATATTTCAACACAAACTGCTAAGAGCCTGAGGTAAAGACTATTAATCAAACGTTGTTTACGTGCATTATTTGAATTTTAGGCTACGTATCAGTTTCAAATTATGAATATACAGCTTGCTAACACTTCTCTATATGTTTTGCCAATGTTTTGATGTTTTTGTGGTGATCTGAAAAAGGGACGGGCTGTCTTTAAGGCAATGCCATCTGCGTCGTCAAGATCTGCCAAATAATTGTCCTTGTCGCTGTTAGTTTTATCTCGTATGACATCTAGTCCTTTTTCTTACATGTTCCCTACAGACTGAAGTATAATATAATCCACGACTATGACAAAGAGATAGGGTGCAAGCGTATCTCCTTGCAGTATCCCTGATGTCTGACATTCCTTCGTGCTTTGTACAAAGCTTGTTGAGTGGTTATACATAATGGAAATTTATTGTATTATTTAAGAAGGTACGTCACAGTTAAAAAGGATTTAAAACATGACCTTTCTATTGACACTCTCAAAAGCCTGGGAGTCTATGTAATTAGCTAAGATAGGGCATCGTGGAATCTAATCTGTTCCTTGTAGTCAAGTACAGACCTCTGAACATGTCTGTTCCCACTGTGCTATGACAAGATCTCCATGTTCACTAATCCACACTGCTGATCCCCAACAGATAAAATACTTCACCAACTGCCGTTCTTGACTGATTTAGTTGACATCCGAGATAATACAATGTACTTAACAAATACACTGTTGGTCATAAAGGTGGAATACTTTTTTTCACCAAATTTTCACAGCGTAATTATTACCACATGATTTGAATATGGCATTTATGGTGCATGATAACAACTTTACTTTATTATTCTGCCTTTTACACACGTTTGACAGTGATATTTTACAAGTTTATGTCCTAAGCGATGGATGTCATGAGCACAGAACAACAATGACGACAATATACAGTAAATTAAAGGATCATGAGATATTTATTTTCAATCTCTCTCAGTTTTCCAGATGACTTCTTTTTTGTGATTTCATGGACAAATTTGCATCAAACTTGAGTCATTGTTCTTACTCAGTCACTAGTATCGGGTATGTCCACCCCTGGCACGAACCAGCGCATGCAGACGTCGTGGCATGCTGTCCACTAGCTTGTTGATGACGTCAACAGGCATAGCGTCCCATTCTTCCCTCAGAGCATCTGCCAACTCCTGCAGATTTTGAGGAATGACCTCTCTGTCGTTGATGGCTCGGCCTAGGGCATCCCATGCATGCTCTATGGGGTTCATATCCGGCGAACAAGCTGGCCATGGCAACTGTACGACGCCCTCTGCCTCCAGGAATTCCCTTACTGCAGCGGCCCTGTGCGGTCTAGCGTTGTCATCCTGCAGTCGGAAATTGTGCCCATACACTCGTCTTGCATATGGAAGACAGTGGAACTCCAAGATATCCCTGTAGGCGGCGGCGTTGACGTTTCCGTCCGGAACCACCAGTGGCGTTTTCCCTCCATAATGGATGCCGGCCCATATCATCACTGAGCCGCCTCCGCCTTGAGTCGTCTCGTGGATACATTCATCGCGAAGGTTTTCCCCGGCTAATCGACGAACTCGTTGTCTCCCATCCTTTCGGTCAAGGATGAACCGGCTCTCGTCCGTGAAGACCACATGTTGCCAATGTCCTGGATGAAGCCTTCTGTGCTCCCTAGCCCAAAGAAGACGAGCTACTCTGTGGCGAACAGACAGGCGTGGACATTTGGTCAACCGTCGTGCTCGGTAACCATGTTGGAGCAATCTGCGATTAACGGTTGACCGGGAAACGTTGATCCCATGATATCTCCTCCACAAGCGACGAAGACGGCTCGTGGGCAATTTCCGGTTTCTGCGGCTGAAATTCAACAGTTGGCGATCATCTCTTCTTGTGGTCAATCTGGGACGTCCTGGAGATTTCCGTGGCCGCACATTCCCCGCCTCACGTTGACGTTTCAGGATCTTAGAGACTGCACTCTGTGATATCCCTAGGACTTCTGCGATATCAGTCTGCTTGTAGCCCTCCTGTCGCAGTGCTACCACTCTTTCGCGTATTGCTGTTGCCGTTGGACCAGGCATAGTCCAGGGAACGTCTCTACCGATTTTTATTTCAAACGGTACAAGGAACTCGAAAAAATGCAACCTTCTTATACACAGTGCTAAATCAGGGAAAGGGACAGAATATCATATGCATATATAGGCTTTTATAGTCTACAACAAAAGAATTTATTACGTAATCCAAATTTCTCATGTTATAATGTCACCTGTGTAATGGGGAAACATTATGTAATCACTCAATTACCATTTTGTCTACGCGTAGCCTTTCAAATACCAACGAAACTGTCGATTTTTATTCAAAAATATTTTATTCCACCTTTATGACCAACAGTGTATGTTTAGATCAGCAATTTTATGAGATTCACGCTTCGGGCGGGAGCACACACGATTTATTCAATTGAAAAGGAGCGGAACAACTGATGCCATAGGTCGAAAGGGTGGACCTTGGATATCATAACAATCACCATAAATGTGATCTAACTAATTTGAAATTGATTAGGAACATCATGCATGGTACCATTATAACAAAGGTGCTGAGTTATCAAACTTGATTAGTGTACTTCTAATTGCCTAGTATATGAATAACATCATTATTGCGTGTGTTTGGCGATGGCAGCTTCTGTGGGCGACGTAAACGACGACTTAGCCTCGTACCCTGAGATATCCTGATCAAAATACTATGAATGAGTCATGACTGAATCGTTTCGCAGTCATTACGGGTTTTATCTTAATTCTTTTATTTTTATCATTTTCAAATGATTCCATGCATTGATTATGAAAGCAAACAATAATCGGAAGTGTAGCCATGGTCCCGTAATCTATACCACTACATGTACTACGACTAACATGGCACCCCACAGTGATCCATACTTAGTGTGATCGGAGAATGTCAAACGGATAAAAATATAATTACAACTTCACCTAGAAAAGCCAAAAGTACATTGCAACTTTGAAAGCAATCTGTCGAATGCATCATTTTGACACGGTTTACCTGGTTTACACCAGAACCAGCAAAACGTGAAAAATGATAATCACGTGGCGCTTTTGCAGACGACACCGTAATCTGGTGTAAGTCCTAATTATTTGGCGTCGCTAGAGAACCTCCATCACCAGAAAAAAAAAAACAGAAATCGATACAACATAAGGTCAAGAGATATCAATTTCTTTAGAAACAGGTTTTAGTCATTTCACCCATTACTTTCTGTGTAATAATCTTGGGGATATTTAATGAGATTTTAATTTTTGGAGTTATTTGGATCTAAACGTTGCACATGTATATCAGATAATCAATTTAGAACACAACAATGGTCATTGTGCATCACGCATGTCAACCAACGACTTCTTTTCTGCCAGAAGCATCATGCATTATTAATGACACTCTGTGATGGCAGTTGCTAGCGGATTGACAGGTGCAACACAGCCAGTCGGCAGGCCCCACTGAACTAGAAAGATTTAATTCAATGGCAGGCCCCAGAAAATACGTTTATTTTATTTTCAGCTCGGTAGTCGTGACCTTCACTTGACCTCTCAAAGGTCTCCTTTTCAAACTGCGATATCTCCATGAATAAACCATATTTTCATACGCTGTCTTTTTGCAACTGTATGTTGGAGGTAGACATTTACCAAGTGTGAAAAAACATTTAATTAAAACAGGCAGAAAAATATTGCAAATTGGAAATAAATATGTGGTTCTAAATAAAAAAAAATGAAAATAAACTCTATATTTCAATGTCAATCGTTTTTGAGCCCCAACACTTATAGATCATCTGAAGCGGAATCTATTGTACTTTTTGAAGGTACCAGTATTTTTCAACCTCTCCTTGTAGAAGGGTCAGGATCCAGCAAAATATCAACCATGTTCAAATCCAAAATGCGTGGGACATGGCGAATTTGTGAACGATCCTAACCAGCCAATCATAGTCCGCGATAATAGCGTCACGCCACCAGCGATTCACGATGAGCTAAGCCATCAATCTATTAAGGAGTAGAAACTCGAGCATAATACATTCAAACATCTGTATGGGTTCTAAAGCGTGCTCATGAATGTCAAAAGAATTCCATAATCATGACAATGCTTTGATGTTCCATGTGCCGAGCCGACATTTAGCTGATGTCAACTTGAAAAGAAATTTCTTTAATTTCCCATTTGTCTGTAGATGTTTTGTTTTTGACAGATTCGTTTGCAAACTATAAGGAAGTTAACGGCAGATAATGACAGATCCTAATACTCTGCTTTTGTTTCGAAAAGTATTGAGGAATCATTAAAAATCGGACATATAAGCTATTTGTATTAATTACAAAATTGACCAATTGCTTCACTTTCCGACAACTTGTGCATTTGGGAGATTCAACCACCCTCAAAATGATATATTAAGCTGTGCGTTATCATTTACGGCGTTTATGTGTGCTTGCGTGAAGCAGAGATTTTACTTGAAAAACTTGTTTATTTGTGTTTGCTGATACCTGTTGTGCTCATGGAAGTATTAATGTCATTAACAGAACGGGACAAGCGAAATGAGACTGTACATTTCTTTTGTTCTCTCTGAGAAACCGTTACCACTTAATCATGTTCATAATTGTTCAAACACCTGAACAGCACCTGTTGAGAACACCATAACTTTTCAGCGGCTTGGCACATGGGTTCAAAGAAAGAAAGTTGCTTCCTATCCTTCCATAACACATCCCTGCTCCGAGCATGGACCTAGCATGGATGGACTGCGCTCGGATAGACTTCCTTTGATCTATGATGACCGCTGCCTCATAAAAATTCAAGACATTCAGGTGTTTTAAACAATTAGCTGTATTTCTAATTAGGCAGTGCTTCCTCTGAATAACAATAAAAAATCTGTGTGAGAAATATGTCAACCGTTCAGCCTTCGCTAGGAGTTCATAGCTGATCTTTTTACACACACTGTGAATTAGTTTTGGGGTGAGCGAATGAAAATGTTGATAAAATTGTAGAAAGAATTTGGTCCGTAACTTTTTCGGACACCTCCGGACACGAAATTGAGGTTATTTCCATAGAAACACTCAATAAACGATTTACAGGATATTTTCAAGGAAATATGATTGCCCAATGTGCGATATGGAAGCATTTCTCTGACATGTTTTCTACAGTATTCTCCTTTTATCACAAAAAGGAAGCCACAATTTAATCTGAAATTCACAGAATCGTATCATTATAAGATGTACTACTAATGAACATGCACTTCAGCTCATGAATAGGTGCTGAAATCTTCAGCGCATACAAAATACATATTCCTCTAAATCCGTCCAAAATTCGTCTAGCATATTTGGCGGTGGTCGTCACTGGATCAAAGAACCAAATGCATTAAATATTCTATTGTGCAATCAATAAATTATTCTTCGTGCCGACTCCAGTTCTAACACGTTCCTGCTCCGAGTCAAGCAGTTTCCATTATATATTTCCAAGACGCTGACTGTTAGACGACTATCCAACGGCAACATAGTATCACACAAGGTTCTGCTACCTGCTGGCACCGGTAGCCGATGTTACATAACATATATGATATAATCCACCACGGTCCCTAACCAATTATTTGAAAGACGGTACATTAACTAGCCAAGCAGATGTTACGAATACATGTATATTGATTTCCACTTGCTGTACGAGTGGCCGCAGACGCGTAATTAGTGCTCAAGACATCAGGGTGTTTATTCGGCCGCCCCCAAAAGCAAATATTCATTACAACCTTCAAAGAAGCAATTTGAAATTGACTGATGTAGGCTTATACAATTTGAAACGATTAATCTTAAAAGTATATAATCTGACATTTTGTTTTATATGCATGTAACATTTTCCGTATTAACAATCTATGCATGATGTTGCATTAACATTTGCCATGTCTGGAAAATTATTTACACAGTGAAAATTTTTAACATCTAATTCGCTGACAGATTTATTTTTATTTTCCTTCATATAATCAAATCGTACATTTGTAAATTGAAATCAATTCATTTGTCACATTATTGCAGAACGTGATTTAAAATCAATTCACACCTTGGGAAATAAAACGTGATTTATCAAAGTAACAGGGAAGGCGAAATTCGCTTTTTCGCTTGTCGTGGATTGGACTGAACAAAATTATTAAAAGTCTTTACAACTATATTCTTGAAAGATACATAAAAATATAGATTTAAGGGGGATAATAGGACAAAATGGTTCATTTAAGGTAGGAAAGTAAACATGATAAAAAGGGAGAAACAAAGAAAAGAAATCAATAATAACAATATGTTAGCATTTTTTTAAATGAATAGAATTAAGTACAATGAAGAGGCACGATATTGTGGACGCTGATACGTGTTGTTATGATATTTTTATGAGCTGCAAGTGAGAAGTATTATTTAGTTTTGTTTTGAGGCTGAGGGTGATTGAATCATATTAGGGGTGCTATGTCATCTAGCAAAACTAAGTAGGAGTTTCATGATTCATAGACGAGGTGTCCCTTTCGCAGATCGTAAACAAAATTTTGTAAAATAAACACGGAGAATGGGAGAAGATACTGTATCAGAACTTCCCTCCCAATAAGAGACCTGGAAACTGACTTTCAGCGATATTATAGCGATCGCTATGAGGAGGTTATAGGTGGGTCGTCCGAATCCTATAGCCAAGATACCGCGGACCGCTGTTCGCTATGGTCCGCACCGGTTCGCTTTACAGTGCATGCGTTCAACGGGAGCGATGCCCGTATTGCGCGCTGACAGGGACAATATGATTATGAATATAGACTTTGATAGTGCGTTTCAGAGGTAAACAAGGATAGTGTATTTCTTTTCCTGAAAATGTTCGTGAAGCTATGACTTTGAGATTTCATACACTTAATTGTTAGGAAATTGTAGGATTAACTGTTGCTTCCTGCTGAGTTTCATGACATTTGTAAATTGGATACCCTGTCTTTCATATGTAATTCTATGCCAGTAATGCCACACCTCGTTACACGTTATGTGAGTATTATATTGCGTCTGACATTTTAAATTTGAATTTCCATGGTTAGTGTGTTCATAGACTATGGTGCATAAAACACCCACTGTTATCATGTCGCAACAATTCGAGCGTATTCCTACAGACAGCTTAGAAAATGGCAACCGGGTATATTTGATCATTCATAAAAGAATGTGATCTATGCTACCAGGCAGTCTGCTCTTGCCAAAATGTTTGATGAGTATGGAAATAGCATTAGCACTTTCGATATGAATTTATGTACCGGCTTGCCACCGAAAGTTAAACATAACATGTCACACAATATCAAACAATATATGAGGAGGTCATTGCAGGCATAGAACTACACATGAAATCCTAAAATCCTAAATTAATCTTCCTCACAGCACATTTGACGTTTATTTCATTATGTAAATGTAATTTTTCAATCTTAATCATGAACCTACTCAAGCGAAACATCATGGGCAATGTTTATTCCACGTTCAGCAAGAAATGTGACATTCCTTTTTCATTTACCTGACATAATCCCATTATTTACATGCAGTTCGACATTCCCATTTTTTTAATGTTGTGTTCCTCAACTGCACTATCGATCATAAAATTGGAATAAGATTTTAGAAAGTTAATAATGGATATGATAATACACATACAATGCTAAAATCGACCATGACCATCTCATCCACGACAAGGCAGCTATCTCTTTTGCTTGCACAACATGTGCTAATTCTTGATGGTAACAAATTCTGATAAGTGAATGGATTTGGCAATTTTAAGAGGGTTAATTATAGAAGCATTTTCTCTAAACTTGTGCTCAGTCAACCGTGAAAAAACACGAAAAGTATCAAAATAGGCATAAGGAGATCAATGCTCAAACATCGCAGCACTTTAACATATTACACCAGACACTAGAATTCGCCAAAATCTTGTTTCACCAAGGATGTTTAAACTACATGAAGAACCATCAGACCTTTAATTCATGCAGATTTATTGTGCTCTACTTCTATTCACAAAAAATGCCTTATAAAGATTTTCTCTTTGATCCCATGTTCGAATCCGCCAATTTTCTGGATGATTTTGCTTGGATTTGACGTATAAACAAAATAGGATGCGAAAAAGACATTGGGGAAATATCTTCACCCCAGATACTTGCACAGCTGCGCCATGTAATACTTCGATTAAATCTATTAAGATTTAATCGAAGAATATTGTTACAATAAGGTAAAAGGGCTCTAAACGTGATACACGTATCAAGTTGCAGAAGAAAAGTCTCCATTTCACACTGTTCCGCATCATATTCCATAAAAAAATGCTGGAAACGCAACTTTAAGATATTTTCCTTTCAGATAAGCGACATGAAAAACGTGCCCAGCCGCGCCCAAACTAGTAATTTTATCTAAAAAAATATCAGATTTCGTAATTTGCTTGTCCTCGTTGATTGCCTAACAACCAGTCGTTACACAGTTCATCAGCATGATCAGCGAAAGCTGAAATGTATACATGTTTAGCAATATGCATGACAACTTGTAAAATCCAAGTGTTTGCGTCATATTGTTAAGAGCAGCTGCCAGTCATGAATATTGAGGGGAGGATTCCAACCTTGTTAAAAGGGGTGGAAATCTAGGGGACACCGTGGCGGTGACGATATACACTACCTTCTTTAAACATCCTTGGATTAACAGACCCCCCAAATATTACTCTTGTGACTTTTGAGTAAAGGCATATGCTCTAATATGTGATCACCCATGCATGACTAAACAGATCAGTGCAAGTTTCAAACAGACATTAGTCAATAAGTGTACTAATAATCCTGCCAAGTCATCTTGCTGAAAACTGTTGGCTTAGGGGGGGGGGGGGGGGCTTTCTTTTCTTGTGTTTAGAATAATTTATATAGATTGAAAACGGTACACTTGTATTCGAAACGATGAGTGTGACTAATGATCATACATCCTTGGTGTGACACCTAGCCATTACATTACCAGTCCTTGGAAGCCCTGTTGGTTTAACACTCATCATTTTGTCAATGATAATGAGCGAGTTAATGATCTCATCGCCGATCATTCATTCGCGGACAATCCTCAGTTTCTTCGCGAGCGATGCATTAAGCAGACGACACCTTCGGGTTATTAATAGCACCCTGGAGGCCAAATTATCGA
Source organism: Arbacia lixula (assembly GCA_963669155.1). Lineage (NCBI taxonomy): Eukaryota > Metazoa > Echinodermata > Echinoidea > Arbacioida > Arbaciidae > Arbacia > Arbacia lixula. The sequence goes on from OZ022583.1 coordinate 17,768,613, forward strand.
ACCCGACTCAAATGAGGGACTCGTGTTTCGGTCGAAATTGACATCAGTCCTCCATGCTCTCTCTCTCTCTCTCTCTCTCTCTCTCTCTCTCTGTCTGTCTCTCTGTCTCGCTCTGTCTTTGCCTCTCTCTGTCTCTGTCTCCCCCCCCCCCTCTCTCTCTCTCTCTCCTTCGACCCTTCAAAAACGACGTTTTGGAGAATCGTCTGGCTCGCTGATATTTGCTAGCAGGCCGGAATTGACGACGTTTTTTTTCTTCCCCGAAACTCTACGAAATCCATAGGCCGCGGTGCATACGCAACCATACACCCGTACATTCGTTTATTATTGGATGTTTGTATCAGTGCGTTACAAACTCCAAGATTGTAGACTTATGATGTACGAAATATTAGTGAGTGAAAGAAAAATACACATTCGCTTTTGGTATACGTTCAAAGTATGTATTTCCGTTAAGATTCCAACACCAAGAGAGTTGATAATTTTCTTCACAATATCAAAGTCATTTATCAAAGGAAACTTGGTAGAAACAGCAATCATGATTAAAATCTATTGATCTTTCAAGGATTTAATGTACATTTGAGTTCACAAGCAGAGGACCTTTTATAAAGTGAAACATACAACTAGCAAGCGACATTCAGATGACGTTAACATGGCGAGGTCATGTACAAATTAAAAAAAAAACGGCATCACTTATTTGTCGCTATTTATTCCCGGCCCCCTCTGATTTTTTTGTTTCCCCTGCCCACCCTATATGCCCGTTCCTCGACAACCTTTAGCGATTCTTCTTCTTTCTTTTTTTTTTTTTTCAAATTGTTGATATCCCCCCCCCCCCCTCTCCTCTCCGTGGAAAAGTGGATTGTGGTGCAGGTGCTCAATGATGTTACCTATGCTCCGTCCTCATGTTAACTATGTCAAGGATGTTCCTTTGAATTGTGTTTTGTATTTTATGTTCTGGATGGGAAATAGATGGAATCATATCAAATAAGATGCTGGTATATATACTTAGTGAGTCCATGAAATCGTCAAGAATGGAAAGGCGTTTCCAGAGACACTGTTCACTCTCACCCCCCCCCCCCCCCTTCTCTCTCTCCCTCCCTCCTCCCTACCCCGTTCTACTATCCCAAGCCGCAGACGACCAACTAATGCAAACATTCGCCGTTCTCCCGCCAATATCCTGTCGCAAATATAGTTTCGCAATATGTTACACGAAAAAAACTCTACACATACGATGGGACAATCATCAAGTGTAAAAAAATGGAATATATATATATATATATATATGTGTGTGTGTGTGTGTGTGTGTGTGTGTGTGTGTGTGTGTGTGTGTGTGTGTGTCGTACGGAGTTCCCCACCCCCCACCCTTATATGCCTGCGTCAAGGCCGGTTGAATTTGTCGACTTTCATGACTGTACGAACATTGGTAATATATTTGTTTTATGCAAGGTAGTCAAGTTAAAATATGTCTTATGCACGGTACTGAAGTTCGTGCTTCTTTTATGCAAGGCACAACAGTTCCAATTTGTTTTATATTCACAGTTAAAGAACACTTTCTTTCCAAATAAAATATAAAGGAACCATTTAATAAATTAAACAGACGTTTATGTACATTCTAAAATTCAGAAAATTCAGAAATCTACTGAGTACCATCTATAATCTACCCACAAAGGTCATGCATGTCATGGCTGCAAAGTTATTTTCTCGTTCTTTTTTTGTAACGTTTCGAATTAGTAACTGTTGCTTGCAATTATGATTTTCAGGACATAAAAATAATAAAGGCAACGCATTTCAAGGATCGTCTTAAAAACGTCGTTTTTTAAAATACATTTCATCATGGAGTGTCCAACTGTGCATTATTAAACTGGAATGTATCTTTGATTGTGCAGCTTATTTAATTAAATGTCATTTCAAATAAATACTTACCCCTGGCATGATGAGCCTCTCAACGTCCCCCATCACCTCCTCCCACCCGTCCGGCTTGGTCGGGGCCTCACTGGGCACCTGGTCCAGCAGGTACCCCGGGGCCACCTGAGCCAGCGGGGGCCTGTTTTCGATCGTGTCCAGGTACTTGGAGATGTAGTCCACCATCTCCTTGCCCCACACGCGGAAGTCATCCGAGTTCGTCATGGCAACGGGGCGCCCGGGTGTCCTCGGCCAAAGCACAGATGCGTGTCTGTATACCACAGACTTAGAGAGACATGTTGATTCAAAGAGTTAAAAAAAATATCATGTCACTATCATAAGCCACCATGCTCACCCTATGTGAGTTAGTTACGATAGAGGTGCAGTGAGTAATGTTTTTGAGCTTGATCTAAGAGTTCTAGACGGTCGATATAGAAGGAAACTAAATCGGTTAAATAGGAAGGGGCAATTGTTGTCGAAACATTAATGTGCAAAAATCAAAAATTTTAATGAAATACGATACCAACAGGCAGCCAATGCAGATTTCGAAACACAGGAATGATTGATTCATATGTTCGAGTTTTGCTTATTAATCTGGCTGCTGAATCTTAGACAGTCTGCAATTTTCTTACTCGTCGCTGAGGTATCCCAAAAAGAAGACCTTCAATCGCTTTGAATTCAATTGGTGAAGTGTTTGGGAATCATACTTAATTCTAACGGTAGACACAGATTACATTAACAGTATCAGTAATGGTATTGGGATCCATTATTATGTGAGGAAGCACCTGGATTTGGGTGTATATTCCCACACTGAATTGAAAAGTAGATGAAGAGGTAGGAGTTAGATAATAGGATATCCTTTTACCAACATATGTAGGGGAGAAACCAGCAACTAACGGAGCACGAGCATGTGAATTGCTACTATACCACGATACACATTACAGCCAATCAAAGCCTGGACAGCAAGAGCATGATAATTCCTGACTGCACATGTTAGAGGCTCTTTAAATGAGGGCCACTGTGAATGGCTATGCTATATATTGTATAACACTCCATAGATCCAGATTTCCTTTACAGAATGAACACCAAACAAACTAAATAGCAGGTGAACATTGACCTATATAAACACGATGTACAATATGGCTACTTTTTACAAACTGAGAATGCTGATAGGTAAAGCTAAGGCACATAAATACAGAAAAAACATCGAAAGATACCACTTCAAAATGATCCTGCAAGATTATTGATTTACAACACACAAAATAGTGGAGAAATAAACCTTCAAATGAACTCAAGTCTAATTTAATAAAGAAGAGACTTGGAGCAGATATGACGTGCCCCAACTCACTCTTGTACGATGTGGTGCCAAGTTCTTATATTTCCCAAAGTGTACCCTGCCTCCTCGTAACTCTTTATCTTATTTAAAGAAATCTATATCATTCATTGATTGATTTTTCACACCTCAATAATCAATGACAGTACGTTACCGTTACCATAGAAAAAAAAACATTTTGCTTACTACACATTGCCATGCCAATGGTAATGAGAGTTAGCTCCATCCATAAACGGAAACCCTTCAAATGAAATGAAACGGTACGTGGGCATCGTAAGCATACAAACTCTAGGTAAATAGAATAAGAGTGAAACGTCGTTGTGACACAGATATTTGCACGCATTCGTAAGTCATTACGTAAGAGCAACGTGAAGAGGATGTAACATACCGGCCGGTATCAACGATGTACTTTAACTAGTTGGCGGTTTTCAGTCGTTATACTACACTGCTTCGTAACACGACCGAAAAGCATCACAAGTACTGAAGAGGGACAGATGTTCAGCTAGCGTCTCGAAATCCAATTTCGGCTTCCAAGAGGGGATTGCAAGCAAGATGGAAAGAACGGCGATGATAGTGTCCCAACAGGTATTCAATCTAGTGATTGTGATATATAGTAGCTGCACGCAAGCCCACCACTGTACGCTACTTGTTGATAGTTCTCCGCGCTAGTCAGCTATTAACACAAGGACGATAGATAATGCGGTGTACATTTTGTTTTAGGATTTGTTAGGATGGTGTGCGTGCGTACTTTGCGCTCGTAATCCGGGTCCAAAGCGGTGAGTGATTAATTGCGGCCACGTTGCTTCGCCAAGCTTGGACGCGCGCACGTGGATGATCACGCCTACTGCCTTAATTTAGATCTGAATGACGCTAATGATAACTTTAATTATACAATATTATCGTACCTTATACACTCAACATAAAAGCAGTTCTCTGGGATCATCAAATCAAGATGAATCATCATAGTCAATGTATATAAGTTTGGGTGGATGATTGGGGAGACTTTAGATTTAATTGATCTTTTTTTATATCAGTAGTAGTAGTAGTAGTAGTAGTAGTAGTAATAGAAGTAGTAGTAGTAGTAATAGTAGTAGTACTAGTAGAAGTAGTAGTAGTAGTAGTAGTAGTAGTAATAGTAGAAGTAGTAGTAGTAGTAGTAGTAGTAGTAGTAGTAGAAGTAGTTGTTGTAGTTCTAATAGTAGTAATAGTAATAGTAGTAGAAGTATTAGTATTAGTATTAGTAGTAGTAGTAGTAGTAGTAGTAGTAGTAGTAGTAGTAGTAGTAGCAGTAGTGGTGGTAGTAGTAGTAGAAGTCGAAGTAGAAGTAAAAGTAGTTGTAATAGTAGTAGTCCTAGTAGAAGTCGTAGAAAGAAGTTGGAGGAGGAGGAAGAGAAGGACGAGTTCCAGTAGTACTAGGGGTAGAAGAGGAGATGAAGTAGAAGAAGAAGAAATCAAAGCTTTACATCCACAAGACTATAACATGAAAAACACGCATCATAACGTACGACGATGATAAATAACCACGCCGCAGTTTTTCATTATAAATGGCGCCTGGCCCAAGCAAACATACGGACACACTCCACCGCAGCGCAAACATCACCAGTACCTTAGGACGAGTTCTCCCATTCTCTCCCTGACGACGCTTATTATACGGCTTCTTTATTCTGGTTCCCTCGCATCATCTCATGCTCCCGCTCCCGGCGCTTATAAGAATCAATAAACGAATCCCAAATGAGCCGACATCATCGGCCGCCTGTTGAATACGATCCTCGCAGACTTTTTATTAGCAGGGACTGATTAATATAGAAATGCTGGCCGGTAGAGAGGCAACAGGCGAGGCGTGATGGATTACGTAACGTAGTAACATTTGGTAACATTCTGCTTCAGCTTGCTGCTTTGGTAACAATGGATACGGGTTGAAAGGCTTCTGGTGGATGTGAGTTTTCTCGAAGAATCTGAAAAATTGGCTATGTGGATTGGTTTCCTCATCCAGTCTAAGTCAGCTCTTCTCTTCGTATCTCATATTTGTATTATGATGCAAAGGTACTTTTATAATGGCAATATCAATTTGGTTTTAATGCGCAGGCCGCGAGAGGACAAAAGGGAATTAAATCCGTCTTAAAAACGAAAGTGTCTTCCAAACACACGCCAAGTCTTTGTTAGGTAGTCGAAGAATGGAATTTTATGAGCTTCTCTAGAAGTGAAATCCACAGGACTAGTCCAGTATGGGCAAACAAAATTAATACAAAATAAGCAAACGCTCTCTCTGTCTCTCTCTCTCTCTCTCTCTCTCTCTCTCTCTCTCTCCCCCCAAGATTTCTTAGAAAGCGTTATATGTAACAGATGTACAGTTCGTGTAGGCTGATACTGACGTAACATGACAGAATGAATGATATATTGAAATTCTAGAACGCCAGGAGGAAAACAATAATATGAAAGGAAGCACACAACGACATAACAGTAGAAGTAAATTTTCCATAAGGGATGAAAGACTTGCTTTGACATTTACGCCTATAAAGTTTAGAGGTTCCTGAGCAAAGACGTTTTGAAAAACATACACATTTTACTCGCACATTCATTCACAACCCATTTGCTCATTACATTTTTAATTTGTGGGCAGACTCTGTTTATTCTAGGCTTCTTATCTCACCATTAATGAGTTATGTTAATCTATTTGTGACTTTTGTAATCCAAGGGATATAAATTAAATTGAATTGTTTTATTTTCCCACTAATACAGATATACAACAGTACAGTAAGACAGTAACAAGAATACAAATGAGTAGAATTAAAGTATATCAATCGAGTGTCAAGTCCTCTATAGAAAAACAATTAGCAATATAAGTAAAACAATTATTTTGAATGCTCACATCTTAATGTCGAGGGAGAAAAGGGAACCTCAGTGAAGCTAGGCTTGTTGGGCGAAATTCACAAGTGAATTAGTAGTATATAGAAAGGACAGCGTATTAATAGTGGGAAGACAAGAGGGCAAAAAGAAGACCAAATGAAGAAAGTATGTCGTTGGGAAAAGGAGAGAGGAAAAGGGGAGAGAGGAAGAAAGAACAGAAATTTGAGGGTCACAAAGACTGCTATTGGGAAGTCTTTGAAGAAAAATCACATTGTTTAAATCGGTAATGTGGGCAGCTATTGAGTAGGCTTGATAATCTTATTGAATTGTGGGTATACGACTTAAAAAAAAAAAATGTGGTATACTGTGTGTGTTTAAGAGATTGGCCTTAAATGCTTTTTGAAGTATTAAATATTTGGTTGTTGTTGTTGTAATGAGGTATTTAGGGTATTCAAATACTAAAGTCCTGTATATATAACTGTTTTTAATTGTGTGTGTGTGAAGACCGTTCGAGTTAGAGGGAGGCGATATTGGTTAGATTTCTAGTTGGGTATGTGTAGTTGCGTATTCTGTTGTGAAGAGTTCATTTAGAGCAGCGGGTACTTGTTACGTTGCTAACTGAAACAGGAATATTCCTAGGTAAAAGTAATACATATCCTGTATATTTAAGAATTTGTTTTCAATGAACAGATGTTCCATATGGGAAATAAAACTTGTCATTCATTATTCTTAATATTCTTTTATTGTGATGAAAATATTCTTCCGGTGTAGATTTGCCGGGTGTTTCCCCATGCAAGGATACCGTAGTTTAGGTTTGGAAGAATGAGAGTAAAGTAGAGCGTCATGAGGATACGCGAGGGAAGGCAAAGCGTTGATTTATTTACACGTCTACATTTTGGATAAGAGTTTGCACATGGTATCGCTATGATTTTTCCAAGTTAATTTGTGATTTACATTAATCCCAAGAATTCTTGTGCATTCCACATAAGCAAGTTTTGCGAGCAATATCCTCCTCGCTTTGTTCCCGTACAGCATGCATGCAGTGTATCGTCTCTTTCCCCTGTTTCAGTGTTTTCTATGGTTCGAACTACCTAGACCGGCAACAATGGCGTTTACACATGCCAACCGGTTTAAATATACTAACAATTTCGGACCTTCACGCAGAATGTCACACAATGGCCTACATGCAGATGAGAGAACAAGGCGATCGATGAACTTGTTAACCAGTGCTTAGATTCCAAGCTCCAAAGGGAAACTAAATGGAGCAGGAAAAAAATCCGCTACTGTGCAAAGTCATACATTGTCCCGGGAGCAGCCAAACGGCAGGCACCGGAAAATACGCTCATTTTATTTTCAGCGAGGTAGTCGTTACCTTCACTTGACCTCTCAAACCGCGGAAAACGTCTCCTTTTCAAACTGCGATATCTTCATGAATATACCATATTTTAGTGCGCTTTCTTTTGTAACTGTATGTTGGAGGTCGAATTTTACCAAGTATGAAAAAACATTTCATTAAAACAGGCAGATGAATATTGCAAATTCGAGATAAATATGTGGTTCTAATACAAATTAAAAAAATTAAAATAAACTCTATATTCCAATGTCAATCGCTTTTGAGCCCTTAACATTTAGAGATCATCTGAAGCGGAATTTATTGTACTTTATGGAGATACCATTATTTTTCAACCTCCCCCCATAGAAGGGTCAGGATCCAGCAAAACATCAACCATGTTCAAATCCAAAATGAGCGAGATATGACGAAGTTGTGAACGATCCTAACCAGCCAATCATAGTCCACGATAATAACGAAATTCTACCGGCGATCCAAGGTTCGCGGACTATGATTGACTGGTTAGGATCGCTCACAACTTCGTCATATCTCGCTCATTTTGGATTTGAACATGGTTGATGTTTTGCTGGATCCTGACCCTTCTATGGGGGGAGGTTGAAAAATAATGGTATCTCCATAAAGTACAATAAATTCCGCTTCAGATGATCTCTAAATGTTAAGGGCTCAAAAGCGATTGACATTGGAATATAGAGTTTATTTTAATTTTTTTAATTTTTATTAGAACCACATATTTATCTCGAATTTGCAATATTCATCTGCCTGTTTTAATGAAATGTCTTTTCACCCTTGGTAAATGTCGACCTCCAACATACAGTTACAAAAGAAAGTGTACAAAAATATGATATATTCATGGAGATATCGCAGTTTGAAAAGGAGACCTTTTTCGCGGTTCGACAGGTTAAGTGAAGGTCACGACTACCGAGCTGAAAATAAAACCGTGTGTTTTCTGCTGCCTGCGGACGAATATCGGTTGCGAAGTCCGTATGATTTCTGAAAATTCGCGTCACTTTGAAGACGAATAGCTCAAATGTTTTATTTTTGAGCCCAAACAAAACTGGAATCAAATTCTCCGCTGGAGTACCGGCTTTCCAAAGCTGTAACTGGTATTGCCGTTCAATTTGTAGAAGGGTCAGGATCCAGCAAAGTCTGGGAGCTTACATATATCGGTTGCGAAGTCCGTACGATTTCTGAAATCTCGCGTCACTTTGAAGACGAATAGCTCAAATGTTTTATTTTTGAGCCCAAACAATATTGGAATCAGAAAATCCGCTGAAGTATTGGCTTTTTAGAGCCGTAACTGTCGTTGCCGTACAATCCATAGAAGGGTCAGCATCCAGCAAGGTCTGAGAGCTTACATATTTCAAAAAAAAATTGAGGCCTGCTTTTGAAGGCAAATAACATAAAAACTCCTTTGCGGATTTCGAAAAAAACTAAAAATATTTATTAAGAAACATATAATCTCAATCCCTGTCTAAAAAAATCCTGATCAGTATGCTTACAGAAGACCCCAGCAAAGGATCTCGCGAGCATGTCGAATTCCTTCATAATCTAGGTGCAGCAAAATCTGCGCGTGAGATTTCGCGAGACGAAAAATAAAACGCTCACGATTTCTATAGAACGAGCGAGCGCTGCCGATTGACTGGGGAGAGAGACTCTCAACCATGTATTAAACGTCTGCATGGTCTGCTCACTGTTTCTAGAACAAGGACGATACACACGGCGTCACAACAATATCCTGGACTATCTTGTCAATGTTGCGCTAAAGGGCTCTTCCCCAGATTTGGCGGTAACACACGACATTCCAAACATACAGGGCTACTCACCTGTGACGACAATCCTACGGTCCTGCACCCAAACAAACCTCAGACCAGACTTATGTTTGTACCGAGAACGAGACAATTAGAAACTCCTTTTATTCGAATTAACCATACCGTTTGAACTAGGAATTGAACGTGCCCATAAATACAAAGCCGATAAATACGCAAGCTTAATCACTGACATCCAAAACAACGGATACGAAGTCCAGCTGGGGTAGAGTCCATGGTTCAAGGGGATTCATCTCACAGGGCAATGCCCAACGCCTTAAGTCATTCCTTTCTTATTTCACCCCAAAGCCCGCAAAGTTCAAAGAATTGCGAGATGACCTAAGCCAAGAGGCGGTAGTCTCATCCTTTGTTCTCTATTGTGCGAAGAACGAAGCGGCATGGGAAGACTACTCCCTTTAGAAAAGTAGCCACTTTTCTGCCCCGCAATCCGTTCTCCAAGGGTATTGAGAATATTGTGTTAAAGAGGTGGAAATGTTCAATGGAACATTTGTTTTGCTGTTACTCTTTTGGCGTTACTCTCCGTAACAGCAAGACGAAGACCGTATATTTGTCTCCCTACAAAGCATCAATTATTCGAATAAGATATGGAAATAAACATAACTTTAAAGAAACGCTCAATATTGATCGAGTGCAAATGTATGTAAATGACATTCCACTACTGGCCACATTTCAATGTAGGTTTAATCTATAATGATATTTGTATATCAGATTTATCACTGTTTAAAGGAATGTTTAATATATCATATTATTGCGTTTTCTTTTCCCCCCTCTCAATGGATTAGGACACTAGGCGTAAACATTGCCGTTTTTCCTCTTCTCTTCTTAAAAACAAATTACACCCTCCCTTTTCTTTAACGTAAGGCAAATAACTTCTTGTTTTTTTGTATTGTGATCCTTGTATATTAAATCGATGATGTTTTCCTTTGTAAAAGTATATTTCTCGCACTGCATTCTGCATTAATCAGCTATGACCTGGGCTTTGTATGTTTATTTTCCTTTATTGTATCTAAATGTCTAATAAAGTGATCTTGAAAAAAATCTGCCCATTACCTCCACTGTGAGGAATGGGGGGGGGGGGGGGGCGGCCGATGACACCGATCATCCAACAGAAAAAACAAAACCAGAGGATGTGCTGTATAGTTAAACGGAGACACGTCATCCTCGTCCAATGAAGACACTGGGGATTAAAACTTGTAAGCAATTCATCAGGATAATGAGTAACGCTGGGGATTGGGGGTTCTTTACTTTCATTTCTTAGAATCAATTAAAGTAGGTGGGTGGAGGATCGAGGATTATCTCAATTCAAGTATAATGTCCTTACTTCTCAGTTCAGATTAATCCCAAATACCTGATTAAACGCGGGAGGCTAGGGGAGTGGAGGATAATCACTAAACCTCCGGGGTGGTATTGCGTAATACTGATGACAACGATTCTGCGAACACAACCGGCTTCTCTATACATGTAAATTACAAGAGATGGGTGACTATAGGTCATACAGCATAATGCCAACATTATTGTTCAACGGGGCTGACAAAGAAGTGGGAGTGGTTACAAACAATACGTCATTCCTACCACCTTAATACCATTGGTGTATCTCTCACCGCTTGGTGCGGCCCGCCCTCTTCGCCACATCTTTTATTTGCCGTTTCTATATCATATTAAAACGGTCAAAATCATCTCATATTTCGAGAAATATCGATGTTATTTCGTTCACACCGTTGTATTTTCCTAAGAGAGATACACGCGCATATACACACATACAAGAAAAAAGAAATATGAACGACATGCGCATACAAATGTACATACAAATGAACATGTACATGCATGCACGAACTGATTATCACCCTCTTATCCCTTTTGATTTTCGTTCTAGGATCTAGCTTTTTGCCAAGAAGAGGGGGTGGGGGAGGGGGGGGGGGTTCAGAAATGCTAAGGTCAGAGACTACATGTAGCTCGGCGTGAAATTTTGCGCGCCGGTGTGACGGCATATCTCGTACCAGCGTTCTCGGAACAATATATGCCAGCAGCTATCGTTCTCGTTATCACATATCGTTCCAGGAGGAACCAAATATGCCGTGATTTAGACGGCATATTTGGTTCATTGTTATATGTGGTTCCTTTCCGTATTATTAGCCTAGTTCCCCAGACCATGTTTGCAAATTGCTCTCATCGCTCTGTAGACGCGATGGTTTTGACGGGGTGTGACATGCAAACATGTCTCATTAGAATAATTAGATTTCACATGTGAACTGCCCATATGTTGCTAGTAGGAACCATTTCACATTTAAAGATCAATGAGCAAAAGCCCCATTCTGAATGTACAGGCTTGACATGACATATTTGCATCAGGTGTTACCACCTAACATGTTTTGACCACCGTACATCAGGAGAGACTATGCAGCTGGTATAGTGCCCTTGGTAGGCACTCTAGCTACCAGACAGTACATTAACATAAAACAATAAGGTAGGATAACAGTGTCCAGAGACAGAGCTGATTGGCTAAAAGTACTTTCTTTCTATAAGCCATTGTATGATCCCAGAAAAGGGGTAACATAAGGTCATGTGATACCACTCCACATGTTGATTGGATGAAAGTGATATTCTATGTATTTTCTTTATGCAATGTCCAGTCAAGAGGAGACAGAGTGGACAGGATATGCTGACTCCACAATCAGCATTCCTTAACTATTTCTTGATGTAGAGTTCCGATTCTCAAATTACTGTTTTGCAAGCTTGAGAATCTTTGCTTTCTCTTTAAAGTAATCATTTAGTGATTGACATTTTGGAGATGCCCAGAGTAGTATGAATGAAAGGCAATCACAGAAGAAAAGGCAATTGGTCCGGAGAAGGGGTCGTGTACAGACAGACTGCCGAGTAGCACCATGAAGTCGACATCAACCTTATACTCTGAATAAAGCCGAAAGGAACTTGCATTATACCAAAGATGCAGCGTCGTTTGAGTTATTTTAGTGTACGACTCGTTGGTAACAACTCCCAGTCAGACGAAGCTACCTAGCCAGTGGTAGCTTTGTCACACGGGGGTATAGGGTCCATGCAACCAATAATTTGGGAAAATACAAATATATACAGAAATTAAGGTCATCTGGCATGCTAATGCATGATATATTGTATGCAGCTATACGCAAATTAGTCTAGTTAGTTGTCTAGATCCCATGTTGCACATTGCCTTATGGCCTTCCGTTTGATGGCTTTGATTTGTTATGGCCCTGCTGGCAGTTGCTGGAGATACCTCTTAATGACAGCTATCTCCTCTCCAAATGTGCTTATTTCTTCTACTGCCAAAAATTACTGGCATATGGCTAGGCTATGACACGTGTGTACTGTATGTATGGTGGGGTGGATAAAGTGAAAAAATGTGCACTTTTGCCTACAAGCACCAAATTTGGCACACATGCATGAAATTATATTTGGATACATGTATTACCTATAGAGGCATCTCAAAATATGTTCAGGGGCACCTGGGGGAAGCCTCTAAAGTGCCCCAGGGGCCCTAACATATTAATTTTCATTCTTTACGAAAACGCGCCGCCGGACTTGAAAAAAAAACCTTGATAGGAATCATCCTTAGGTAATAGGGACCTTACCTTGTTCAAATGTGTGGTCATAAGTGGCAAGGGGGTGGGGGTAGCGCCCAAGCGCCCCTGGGGCATTATCTCATATTTTGGGACATTTTCTCAAGAATGAATAACTGGATTTTAACCAAACTAGAAAGGAATCATCCTGAGGAAACAGGGAACATTAGTTCTTAAACTTGTGGTACAAGCGGTTAGGGGCTGGGGAAGGGGGTAGCCCCAAAAACACCCCAGGGAGAAACTTTCTCTTATTTTTGAAATACTTTTTCTCAAGAACAAATAACTGGAACCATCCTCAGGTATTAGGGACATTAGGTTGTTAGCATGGAGGACAGAAATGGCAAGGAGCTGGGAGTAGGTATCCCCCCCAAAAAAAAAAAAAAAAATGCCCCCATGCATGGGACAACTTCCTCTTATTTGTGACTTCTTCAGAAGAATAAATAACTGGATTTTAACAAACTTGATAGGAATTATCTTTAGGTAATAGAGACTATCAGTTGGTAAACTTGGGGTACACAAGGAGCAAGGTGTTGGGAAGGGGAGGGGTAGCCCCCAAAACGCCCCAGGGGAAACTTTCCTTTTCTCTAAATACCTTTTCTCAAGAATGAATAACTGGAACCATCCTTAGGTATAAGGAACCTTAAATTGTTACAATTTAGAATGGGGAAAAACCAATGGCAAGGAGTCATGGGGGTAGTAGCCCCCCCCCCCCAAAAAAAAAAAAAAAAAAAAAAAAAAAAAAAAATCCCCCATGCAACTTTCTTTGATTTCTTTTTTTTTTTTTCAAAAGAATAAATAACTGGATTTTAACCAAACTTGATAGGAATGATCCATGGGCAATAGGGACCTTACGTTCTTAAAATGGTGGTACTCAAGTGGCAAGGGGCGGGGTGTGGGGGTAGCGCCCCAAATAGCCCCAGGGGGCAAGTTCCATTTATTATTTTCTTGAAAGTAGACCTAAGGTATTAAAAATGGGATACAAATCTAAAAAATTGATATTAGATTTCACTAAAACTCGACAGAGTATTCTCAGGCGATGGGAAAAATTTGTTGCAAACGGGGATCTCATCTGACATGAACTAACCCCCTCCCCCCGCCTCCCCCCCCCCCTTCTTTCCTCCTCGCCCATCACCTCAGAAACGCGCCTTGCGGTCCAAAGTGTGAAGAAAAAAGGAGTATTTTCTTAAGTTTTTTTCTTAACTACTGTAAGTGTATCCAAACTGTACAGTAACCAAGGATAAAGGATAATCAAACGTACACATGTAGTGGCGTACTCATCTGATGAGGGGACAAGGAAGACCCCCCCCCCCCCCCCTCGAAATAAACATGGTGGCCTTACATATCAATTATTCTCTTGTTATCATGGGGGGACTTCGTTCCATCCCTCTGTGCATGTATTAATATTTCAAGGGGTTTTTCTTTCGTTCTTTTAACTTTTTTTCTACAAGCACCAAATTTGGAACATATGTTTAAAATACTATTTGGAACGATATGAGATATCATTTTGGGGCATCTAAAATGTTTTCAAGGTCGTCATTCTTCAGTATAGACGCCATAAAACTTGTTTATAACCATACATAAGAAAGGTAACAGTGAAAAATCAATCGCTAGTGCTCAAAATATGAAAGAACAGTGATGCAAATACTATTTCCATATAAAATAAATACATGTATAATGGGAAATATAAACAAAATAAATGTAGTCAATCCGTTTTCAAGATGGCCACCAAAATTTGAATAAACAAAACACAAATTGTCACATCACTAAATGATGTATAATAGTTTTGATTCTGAAAAGGCTAGATAGAATACAAATTCGTAAACAAAATCAGTGCCAACGGGAAGATATGCGCTAATTACTTAACTTTGAAACATTATGTATGTTGAATTATGTGATACAAATAAATGCTGTTATTTCTTTGATAGATTCATGGTGATATACTTTTCATACAATGCAAAGTCATGTTCCTCTTCAGGAGCTGCCCAGTCTTTCCTCTGTATAAACTGTTGGTCAATCGCCTTACCATATACCATACTACGTGGTTGGGTCCATGGTATGGCGATGGACCAAGAGTTCTGACAGACATTCCCAGCCATTATATGGCCATAGTCACCAGTCCTGAGGCCTCTAAAACTAATATAATTTCATGTGGGTGTTCCAAAGGCTGCGAGACAGCCAGATGCAAGTGCAAAAAGGCAGAGCTTGCATATGCAGCCCTTTGTTCGTGTGAAGAAGAAGGTTCATCATAAATGCTAAAAATATTTATATATTCTTTTATTCTAATGGAAAATCCTCACAAAAAATATATATCAGATTAAAATTACTGCTTTGAGAGCCATGGACAATCATAATGGGTGATTTTCAGACATCAATTAAATGTTTTGTATGGATCGGTTACAACTTATATCATCTCATAATGTAGTTAAATGTAGTTAAATGTACATTTGATATCTTAGATAGTTTTGAAAGTCATGTTCCTTTTTCTAGCCAATGCTTGCAATATGGACAGAAAGATCAGTGATAAAACATCAAACTCCAATTTTTTTTTTTTAAACCAAATATCGAAATCATATATGCATATAATCTTATATCATGTTATAGTTTTGGGCCATATAATGTTTTGGGGTTGGTTTTCAAGGCCACTCTCTGTTCTTTTGTCACTATACATTGCCAATAATCTCTTTTCTTATTCTTGCCCTCACTATGAACATATCTTGATCAAATGAAACAAATTGGAGGGAATAAAGATTAATAATTTAGATTGACTGCCATCTTAGAAAATGGCGACTCAAGATAAAAATTCTTTATTGCTTCTATATTATAAAATTGCTTAATTGATGATTCGAAACCTATGTACAAATTTCATTCTTGTAGGTTATAGTAAAACAGAATACACCTGTATAGCTAGTCCCTAATACCTAATGATGATTCTTATCATGTTTGATTAAAATCCCGTTATTCAACCTTCTGAAAAAGGCAAGAATAAGGGGAGGTTGCCCAATGGGGCATTTTTTTTTTGTGTGTGTGTGTGGGGGGGGGGGGGGGTAACCCCTCCCAGGTCCTTGCCATTTATGTACCCCCATTCTAACAAATTAAGGTCCCTACCTTACGATGGTTCCAGTTATTAATTCTTGAGAAAAAAATTCTTGATTAAAAATATAAAAGAAAGTTTCCCCCTGGGGCGTTTTGGGGGCTATCCCCCTTCCCCGGCCAGCCCCTTGCCGCTTGTGCACCCCAAGTTTAACAACTAACGATCCCTATTACCCAAGGATGATTCCTATCAAGTTTGGTTAAAGTCCAGGTATTCATTCTTGAGAAAATGTCCCAAAATAAGAGAAAAATGCCCCAGGGGGCGTTTGGGTTATCTTCCAGCCCCCTTAATTGCCACTTATGACCACACATTTTAACAAGGTAAGGTCCCTATTACCAAAGGAGGATTCCTATCAAGGTTTTTTCTTCTTTAAAATATTTTGAGACGCCTTTATATCTAATATTGTTCTAAATGTGATTTTAAACATGTGTACCAAATTTGGTGCTTGTAGACAAAAGTGCAAAATTCATCTCATATTTGTCGCTTAACCACCCCACTAGTACGTCCACACCTGTATAAACATGAAAGACCGAGTGCATGCTCTATTAATATTCAAAGTAGCCTTTGATCACGGCCTCAAGGCTGAATGATTTCCTCCGTCAGCGCAATACCCAACTAGCGCCTGGAACGAGACTAACCGCGCTAACCCCAGTGACAGGCGAGGGGTGATCAACGGAAGATCTTTAGGAGCGCCAATAGTGTAGGCATATTTCGGCGCACGGGATAGTTCCGTGGATACAACTGCTGATACAACTGAAGGACAACCCACACCCACAGTGCCTTGTCAGAAGGCTCTAGTACAGCATCTCTATGTACAATTGATACTAAAAGGCTGTCAGTGATTTGAAGATGTGGAGGTGGTGTTAAAAGTAATAGCGCATTAAAAATGGTTGCTTACTTCAATGAGATATCAACGTGTGGAAAACTGCTCGCTAGCGGTGTGCTATTCCTGTGCTTATTTATGGGAAAGTATCTCGTTCTCTCAAGCCATAAATAAGTTAGCGATTATTTCCGATCGCCCAAAAGTTTACGCGAAAACGATACTTGGTCAGTTGGAACGATAACTGTCAATGAGAACGACGTATGCCATACCACTGGAACATATAATATACCGGGATATTTAGTTCTGTGAACCAAATATAATAGGAACGGAATATGCCATCACACCGGCAACGATTTCTCCTTCCAGCCAAGTCCACTGCACCAGCTGGAGCGCTACCGTTTATAAACATAACAATTCGTGCACCTGCACAGACTGGGCGTATTTTGTGCTACCGCGGGAGATTTTGAACAGTGCGTTGCGCCTACCGTTCGTATTGCACATACATGTACATGTACACGCAAAAAGGAGACTCGGCGCTCCACATTTTTGCTGCAACATCCATCATTTATCGTTCTGAATTCATGACGTGCTGCTATTAACTGCAAGCCTTTGTCACTTTTAATGGTACACAGCTTAATTCGGCTGCAGTTTTTGCAGAGGGAGGTGTATTTTGAGCGCATTTGTTTCAGTTCGATTTGAGGCGCCATCAATCGATCATATGTTTGGCTCCGTCGGAAACACTTCTACCTGTTTTTCGTGTCAGCAGCCGTTTTGGTCTTGATTGTGTACGATTTGTACTGCAATTCTACGGCCACTCTCTATATGGGCATATAAGCATGCTTATAAAAACTTGTAAGAATTTGCCTTATTTTATGTAGTAATATGATACCTATGTTTTAAATTACTGACAAGATCATAATTATATCATACTTACTGCGACCAGCCCGCTCACGAAGTGAGCTGCGCGGGAGCATGCAGTCCCGGGGCTAATATCATACGTGCGTTTCACTGTGGACGGCAGTTATTGGGATGTGTGTGTGGCTCGGCGTATGTGTGAGTATGTTGGGGGGGGGGGTCGATCTGGAAGAGTATAGGATTGAATGTGAGAAAGAAGAGACATTATGATTGGGATGGGTTAGGATAAAGTGGGAGACAGCAAAGAAAGAAATAAAGCCAGAAGTGAGAGCGAGAGCGCGCGAAAGGGGTGTGTGTGTGTGTGTGGGGGGGGGGGGGGGGGTGGGGGGGGGGGGGAGACCATAGACATGTATGAGTGAGTGTGTGTCCGTGCGTTTGGAGAATGTATGTCTTTAGAGAGATGGGGAAAATACAATAAACAAACGAGAGTTAAAATGAGAGGGCCCAGAAGAAAACGGAGAGGTAAAATCGTGGACATGAGGAATCAGGAAGAGGTTAATGGGAGGGGGGGGGGGGCGATGAGGAAAGGGTGAAAGAGAGTTATGTAATTCTGCGTATGTGGAAGAATAGAGGAAGAGAGAAAGTGGTGATAGAGGGCGTTAATTGTTGAGACAAAAACCTGAATCCAAACAAAGAGAAAATATGTTGAAGGCTTGTTTGTGTGCATTGATAAGTGATTCAAGAGCTCTTCATGGATTTTTCTCTCTCTTGTTTTGCCTTTCTCCTTTTCTTTATCAGTCTCCCATTCTATTTCCCTTTCGCTATTGTCCCCTATCCATCTCACTCCCTCTTATACACCTGTGTATATCTGTTTATATTCCACATACATGTACTAAGAATGTTGCTATATGGTCAAGAGTTGATCACGTGATGAAGCGTGGTTTTTCCCATCTGATCACCTGAGAAGAAAAGTTCGTTACACTCTGGGTGATAGTACTTTTTGGTTTCGCTGATCTCTTCACTCCTCACATTCCTAACGCGTGATCAATATTTTGAGTACGCGCGAAATAAAAGTGCGTAGCTCGGACTATTATTGTAGCTCGGCGCAGACGACG
This sequence comes from Arbacia lixula, assembly GCA_963669155.1. Lineage (NCBI taxonomy): Eukaryota > Metazoa > Echinodermata > Echinoidea > Arbacioida > Arbaciidae > Arbacia > Arbacia lixula. The sequence continues at coordinate 17,787,343 of OZ022583.1, forward strand.
CCGCGGTGCGCGGTAATTACAATTTTGTGGTTATAGCGCGCTGCGCCGGGCGTACGTACAAGCAGTGCAAGCCTTCCATTTTTCCCACACAGTATTCCACCAAAGCAAGTGTGCAATTCTTTACCACCTCGTACCAAAATTGACCTAGAATTTCACTTTCCTGTAATTTATTAGAATTATGAAGAGTGTTCTCGGAGGATCTGTGTTCACACCTATACGGCACAGGTAAGCGAATTTCGATTACTTCTTGCTTTTCCGTCAAAATCTTACGAATTAGCGTCACTATGGCATAGTGTTCGTTGGAATTTGTAGAGTCTATATCGCAACGTGCACAAAGTCAATTTGCTTCCGGGTTTCGGAGCGTCGCGTGAATATGAAACCAAAAAGTACGATCATGTAGCCGCACCGACCCGAACGCTTTCGTACGTTAAATTGTCATTTATTGTATAGATTGTTGGTATCAGATGTGGAATATAAAGCAAATAATCAACTTTTGGTTTCAGGCAATGAGACGAACTATCACTTCCTCGGCGATCTGAATGTATACGCTATCTTTCCTCAACTTACGATTCGGAAAGATATACATCCAGATCGCCTGGGAAGTGATAGTTCGTCCCATCACCTTCATCAATGTTGATTATTTTCTAATCTCTCGCTCCCCATCTACCCCCATTCTCTCTCTCTCTCTCTCTGTCTTTTTATGATCCCATTGATATTCCCGTCCGGATGTGCTCGTTTCCGACAGGCTCACTAATGCGATTACTGGTAGTTTTTTCATAGACACGAATGAAAATCGGAAGCAGTATATCCGTTCAGGTCGCCCCAAAAACGAAATCGACGGATATCGCGGAAATGCACTTGAGGAGGGGGGGGGGGGGGGGGGGGTTGGCACAAACTTGCTGTCAAACAGCCTTTGAAATTAAGCAACTGCCGCTTTAAAATAAATGGATTCATATCAATTTTACTTTTGATGAGGCATTGCCATGACCCTCATCCTCCCCACCCCACCCTCCCGAAGTGCCACCCACCCCCTCAAGCACCTGTGTCACACCAAAAGTCATATCCGGTCTTTCAGCTCAAAGACCACATACATGGAACTACCTGCTCTTCGTTTTAATTTCATATAAAATGAAGACAAGTCTACACAGTCACTTATCCCTTTATCTCACTGGGAAATGACAGTCTATTTGTCAGGGATAATGAAACACATGCGGATGCCCACTTATCCAATAATGAAATGATAAATGTGATGCTCTTGAAACGATATCTAGCAGGCAGAGGAAAAATATATATATAAAGAAATATTTACCGGAAATGTGTTTGCTGATATAACATAAGGAGTGATGCGCCCGGCAGTGTCAAATATCATTATTCTATACCACCTCGAGCTCCGTTCAAATCCAATCGCGAGTGTATTCATATCACTCCTTCTACCGCAGGGCCCACGTGCTCGTCTGTCGTCCTCGTCGTCCGACGTCTTCATTGTGGTACCTGGACAGCTTCTCCCTTCCGTCAAAATGTTTTTGGAATTTTGTAAAAGATTCAACACCACCGTCATCTCCGACAACCTCGAGCTGAAAACCGACGATAACCAGCTCCAGGCATGCCAGGACGAAGCCTCTTCGAACTCGTGTAACAAAAGATTGTGCAACTTGATTGATGATATATATTGACTAACGCCTTTAATGATACTAGTTCTTTATGAATTCTTGTTCTTTTTTTTTTATATTTCTTTATATCTTAAGCCTGTCACCGAACCAGAAGTAATTCAAATAATCAAAAGTTCTCGTAATGGTAAAAGTCTCGGATGTGACAACATATCTGTTGATATTGCAAAACCTTGTACATACTTTATTCGCAGACCTTTGGCACACATATGCAATCTGTCAATACAAACTGGTGTATTCCCCTCCAAAATGAAAATCGCAAAAGTTGTACCCATATTCAAGAAAGACCTCACTTCAGATTGTAACAAATATAGACCCACTTCTATCCTTCCATTATTTTCCAAGGTACTCGAGAGAGTTGTTTACCATCGTATTCATGGTGTGTAATATCTCCTTTGTTCCAACCAATACGGGTTTAGAACGAATTGCTCTACCGAATTTGCTTTGATCAATCTTTATGATAAAATCCTGAATTGTGTCTGAATAAGCATGCAATAGCTATTTTTATGGATTTATCAATTTAGCATTTGATACCCTGTCGCATACAATACTATTAGCAAAATTGCCTTATTACGGGATTCGAGGCACACCACTTCTTTGATTTCAAGGCTATCTAGCTGACGGAAAATAATACACTGTATATAACTCACATAATTCTGATTTAATGTTTCTTACACCCGGTGTACCACAGGGTTCACTACTTGGTCCTTTATTGTTTCTAATACAGGGGCGTAGACAACGGGGGGATGAGGGGGATGCATCCCCCCACATCACAAGGTGGGTGGTGGCATGTACAATCACCCCCCCCCCCCCCCCCAGGTTTGGGGGAATGATATTTGCTTACTTAATAACCCATTTAAAAATATTTTTGTGAAAAAATACAACTGGAAATTTTGACAAAGATGTAACATGACCTTTTATGTAAACACTGGAAGTCATTTCCGTGTCATGGTTGAGTGAATACACTTTAAAAATCGCAGAAGATAAAGAAATGTCAAAATGTACTGTTAAAACGGCATAAACAATTACCCTTGACCCTTTTGAAAAATCTATATTTTTTTTGCCTTTAAAATTTGCCCACTCATACATGATTAATTGGAATAATGTCATTTTCACACAGAGGTTAGTCAATAAGTCAAGGAACAATCCTGCAAATCATTTGGCCCAAAACCTCTTCGATAAAAAGTTATGCTATTTTGCTTGGGGGGGGGGGGTACTTTTTTTTGTGTGTGTTTAGAAAACAAAAACACGTGGTGAGTCCTTGGAGGCCTTGTCTTCCTTAACCTTTTAAGGGGAAACAGTATATGAGTGTGTCCCTTACATAATTCACAGCGTGAATTGATTTTCGGATTGTAGGATGGCTCATAATAAGAAGTTGAGAACTTCTTTTTCAAGCATAATGAGAAAGAAGAACATGATGGCGAAACAGCCGTCTACGTCAAAATCGATAATGTCGGAGAAAGGCCTGTTCTTACAGAAGTTCAACCAGAAGAAAGTGCCGTGAGGGTGATGGAGCATCTGAGGCGAAAGATGATGATGAAACTGATGCCGGTTTTAACGACTGGGTTAGCCCCAATCACCCAACTTCTTGCTCCCGTACTAGAAACTAGAAAGATCTGTTTCAAGCCAAATGGTACCCAAACTACCCCTGGATCCATTACGAACCCTCCCTGCAAAATATGTGTCAGTCCATTCCGTACTCGTATGCCACGGTGTGTAGATCTTGTCGAAACTATGACTGTCCAAAAAGGCGAAGTACAATGTGTGTGTGTGTGTGTGTGTGTGAGTATGTGTGTGTGTGCGTGAACGCTTGTGTGGTTATTTATCTCATTAAGTATGCATCAGATTGCACGATTTCAAGTTCAAAATTGCAAAAGCTCCCTACCGTGGGAAGTGGGACACGCCCCCCCCCCCCCCCCCTCCCACATCCTCCCTCCGGCTCGGTCGCTTCGCTCCCTCGCTCGGGCGCTGACAGCACAGTCATCCCCCAGGTGTACGAACCTGTCTACGCCACTGTTCTAATACATGTATATATCAGTGATATAATAAATTCCCCACATCCTTGTGACAACGTTCTTTTTGCAGTCGACACTGCTTTAGTTGCCTCTGAGGAAAGCATTTACATTTATATAGATCAATAAAGTGAATGTTCATTTAATGCATGTTCACAATTAGCTTTTGTGCAATAGAATATCTCTAAACATTGTAAAAACTCCATTTGTTGTTTTCAGATATAGGCAAGACCTAAATACTTGTTATGATGATGATCCCTTGTACATCAACAACATTAGAATTAAGCAATGTTCTGTGGTTACATATCTTGGTGTGCTTGTAGATATGTATTTATGTTGGGATTTACATATAAATTTTGTTTGCGGAAAAATATCACGTAACATTGGTACCATCAATAATCTGAAACTCACTATTCCACGTAAATTCTTGTTAATGATGTAAAATGCATTCATAGTGCCTCACATCGATAATTGCAATGCGTTGTGGGGTTCGTTGCATCCTTCTAGATTAGTCAGACTTCATCGTTTATACAGAACAGAATCCTCCGTATTATGTGCCAGTTCTCATTACCTTGAATCTTCGTTACCCCTGTTCGAACGTTGCTTAATGTTTTTGATATAAATACGATGCAAATTGCCTGTTTAATGCGTAGATACTTTTCAAACTTAATATCTCATGCACATGTTTTCATTGAATGCTGAAATTCATCAGTACAATACCCTTCAAACTGTTAAATTCCACATGTGGAAAGTGAAATACAAAACCAAATCAGCCCGTTGTTTAGGTCCAGTAACCTAGAATTCATGACCAGCCCACATTCAGAATGCTTAGTTTCGTAATTTTTTTAAAATCAACATGTAAACAGTGTCAAAATAAAATGTAAGCCAAATTACAAAGGTTAACTGACTGGCAATGGAAGCCACGTTGCTCAGTAATGTGCTTCTTTTGCAATAGCTTTAAACACCACATGGCCGAGTTAATTCGACTCATCTTCTAAAAGCCCTTATACCATAGGTTTTATAATACAGGTAACCTAGGCTCTGTGGCGCACTGGATGCATCGCATTCTTAATTCTTTTGTCTATCCTTTTCGCAGCTAGGAGCCGCGTGCCTAATTTATTGTTACCCGCGTTTTTTCGGTTTGCCTGATTTTGCCCTAAGCATTATGTAATAGTAAGTGACGTGAGCACGTATGGGAAAACATGATTGGTAGATTTTGTTTTGGTATGATGGAACGAGGGTCCGAGAGTACATGAGTTTGAGGGAGTGGCGTGAGAAGCGTGATGGACGACATGTTTTGTCACCCACGGGGAGGAGTCCTGTGCGCCGGAGAGAGTCGGGGTAGTCAGGGGACTAGCTGCATGAGAGTGAGTGTGTCCGCCCCAACTCTAGCTGCCACTGTTTCTGCTGTCATGAGCGGGAAGTGCAGACGGCCGTCGATCGTGTGGACAAAAATTCCTCCGGGAGGCAGGCAACAGGGTCTTCAATTCTTCAAAATAACTGCAAGTCTGAAACATGCCAGTTTGCGGGGGGGGGGGGGGGGGGGTTCTACAACTGTTTAATTTCTGTATAGGTAAGTCTTTCAGATTGAAGTTTGGCTTTCTAAAAATCAGTGCTTTCAACTAAAGTGAACATTTTAAATGCAAACAATTTCTGACACGAAAATTACCATTTCAAAATGAATGACTTCTTCTAGTTCGGAAACTGAACGTATGTATTTTTCAGCAAAAACTGAAATGTGTTTAATTAGTAGTCAAATGTCATAAACGCCCTCTTTTGGCAAGTAACAAAAGTCGGCCATTTTATGTCAGCCATGTCGAACTTTGAGGAAGCCTATATTGTTGGGTATTTCTCATTGATTGGTACCACCGTGTATTTACGGCATATATTTATATTGGCATGAAAATGAGAAGTACTTTAGCGTGGCTATATGTTTTGATAATTAATGGCTTATGCAACTTACGCATTTTGTTAACGAGCGGTCATAAGTAATGGTTGCTGGTTAAATGGAAGTATTGTACATAGCAGAGGTATGAATCATTCTAGCAATGGACATTATTATGCTAGTCAATGGATACTATGCTAATTGGAGATATCGAGGAGATATCCGGTTGCATTTTTTTTTTTTTTTTTTTTTTGCGAGGTCTATTTGGTAAACCAACTGGTGTGATTATTGTCATTTTAAGATGTCGTGTGCTTTACAAGATATAATAAAGTTAAAGCGTACAAGTTATACTTGGGTTGAATATATATTTATGATGCGGTGTAACTATATTTCAGCCGTAATCAAGGGTTCAGCCATCACGTGCCCTTGCACCCAGACCGGGCGGTGACTGTCCTGGTCTCCCTCATCGACGTCGCCGAGCATCGAGGATCACAATTACAACCACCTCAGCTCCGGCATCGACGTCCTACCGTGTAACCTCGACAGCGGGTCTTTTGATGAACTCGCGCTTCAAAAATCAACGTTATAGCGATCGCGTCGTCAAGGCAACCAGGTTGTATTTACGCTGCACACTGCGCTGAACATTATCAATCGGCCATATGCAGTTTTTGATATCTGTACCGAAGATAGTTTGATGTAAACCCATAATTTCATTCATTACTTTTGATATATATATGACTCGTAGACAGAGTCAATCGGAAAATATTTGATTGTTTATCCATCCTCATTCCTATTTAAAGATTATTGTATTGAGGCAACATTTCACTGTTCAATTCAATTGCTATGTGTATGTTATTGCGTTTCATTATAATCTGCTTATTTCATGCATTCCTTTATAATTAAAGTTTCATTTGAAACTACATAAACATTAGTTCCGATTTTTATTCTTTATTTATTTTATTTATGAAGAACCCCACAACGTGACAAACTGCATTCCTCCTCTCTAAATACTTTTTACCTGGCGCAATATAGAATAAAATAAGTTAACAGCTTTAGCTCCCCGGTGTAATTATTTTATTTATGTGCATGCTCTTTTTACACAGGTGTAACCAATTCATCAAGCCACTGAGGCTTTTACGGGTAAACTTTTTTCTGCATTGTTTATACTTGACCCGTGCTCGTATTGGGCATTCTCATTTGACTCATGCATACTTATTTGCAGTAGAAAATCCACCTCAATGCATATCATGTAATTATACACTAACAATTAAACACATTCTCCTTGAATGTCTTGAACTTGCAAATATTCGTATTAACTTTTTGATTGTCCTGAGCTCAAGACATTATTTAGAGATATTTCGTGATTATGTGTTATAAACTTTCTAAAGAAGATCAATCTTTACACTAGATTTTAAGTGGGAAACTGATCGTATCCCAATCACAACAGGTATACCCTTGGGCAAGGTATTTAATTCCAATTGCCCAGTCTTACGGAGGAGACTTTAAACCGTCGATCCCGTGTAAAGGAGAGTCACACAATTGGCACGTTAAAGAACCTGCTTCTCTTTTGATAAAGAGTAGAGAAGTTATCCCGAGGAAATAGTTAACATATTGATTTATTTCTGATTTATAATCCTGCTCAAATTCTGTAAATCACATTGATAGAAACCTGAATTGTATAATCTTTTTAGATCACTCTTCGACACTTATATGACACTCAAGTGTTAGTAGTGTCGTTAATTTCTTATCAATCAATCAATCAATCAATCATTGTTTATACTTACATCTCTGCAATACTCATGTTGTGCCGCTCTTTATTAATCGTCGATCAGTCACTATTCATATTTTCATATGTTATGTCATATGTTGATATAATGCATGTTTATGTGTTGTATATATTTTTTAGTTGTTCCAGATTCGATGTACTGGTGGTCAAGACGCGACCCATCGACATCGCCTGGCCCGCCAACGCCAATGAGATCGCGCGGGAGATCCTGGATTATGTCACGGACGGCGACACATGCCCTCTCCTGGTCCATGCCTTCTCCGTCAGCAGCCACGTGTACGCCGAGATGCTCGACCTGATGGATGCATAAGAGGGAGAAGAAGCGCGCGTCTGCGGAGCGGAGTAGCCGTTAGGCCTATGCATCGTTGCGTTACCGCATCGTTGATCAGATCCTGTACAGTTGTATTCTCTCCAGGGATAGCTACGAGGGTATCTACTCGCAGGCCGCCAAAAACTCCCTTACGCAGTTTGTCATCAAGAGGGTTGCAGAGACCTACTATTGGCTGACCAACAAGTACACCATGGATAGCATCGTCAAGGTGAGCTTGAAGGGTGAACTCTCCCGTGAGCATTGGCGTGAAGATGTGTAGTAAGCCAATGTGGTTTTCAGGGAATGGTAATGTAAGAGTTAAAGGTCCGTATCATTGGTGGAGATGTCGCAAGGACAGCATAGATAAGTTACAGAGACTTACAGGAGACTTGAAAAAAAAATCAAACACATTCGAATTCACGATGACTTCTCGGAGACCCGTCTAGTCTCGCGGACACTCGGTCTCTAACAATTAAGCCACATATTTCTAACATTTTACAAGGCATAAACTCAGCAGTAATTTACATCTTGGGGAATCATAATTCATAATGATTCATTAATGTATGAAGGAAAGCGAGAATTCCATAAGAATTTCCAAAGAAACAAAGAAGAGTTTATTAACGGTCCTATTGTTCTGCATTGTCCTTCAGATGAATGATATCTTTACTGGCCGCCCGGTCAAGGCGCCCGCCCTGAACCTCTTCTCTCGCGATGACCCGATCGCCACGGCCAAGGAAAACGACGAGTTGGTCGAGCAGTGGCGCAAGCATGTGGAGAGCGACCTTGACGTCAAGTGTTGCAGAGCTCCCCACTTTGCGAAGCACAGTGACGAGTAGGAGAGCATCTACGGCTTTATAGTGACTTTAAGCTGACACTGCAGCGCTGCCGCACGTTCCAGTTAGAGAAACTCAGCAGTAATTTACATCTTGGGGAATCATAATTCATAATGATTCACTAATGTATGAAGGAAAGCGAGAATTCCATAAGAATTCCGTCGTCGGCGGGGACGCTACTGTAGGAAGCGCCAAAGCAGGCCGAATTAAAGTAGAATGAGTAAGGGAGATTGTCGAGAACTCGCGGAGCTCAACAAATGAACACTAGGCTAAATCTTCCTAAAGGAGTGGTCACTATAGAATGTAGGATGGATTTTGCCACGACTTAACGAAGGATGAGTGAGGGAGATAATTAATCCGCGCAGCCAGCTTGACAAATGAACAAGAAATCTCTCCTACCAGAGATGCCATTATAGGATGGACTTTTGCGAAACTTGACAAAATGGTAAGGGAGAGAGAGAGAGAGAGCCCACTGAGTTAGCGCAACAAATCAAATTAGTTTATAACTGATGCAGGAGAACAAAAGGTATTTTGTATCCACCCATTGGACAGTCAGTATAGACATATTCACCGTAATAGCGGGTCATATTCAGATATGCCTAGAACGAGTATTTACCTAACTTGTGACATATGACTCGAGTCATAGCTGTATGTGTTATGTCACACAAAGAAGAATGTTTCATTATCATGTATGTATATTATGAAACTGATATGTGAGCCAAGAATCTGAAGGTTGAGATTTTGTACGTCGTATACTGTGTAAAGTTTACTTGAAAGAGTTTGGATTGATGAAAAAGAACCAGGTTTATGTAGCATGGGAAGAAGGATTATTAAGTTGATAAGCATCCTGACTGACTGGTTTACCATGATATGCAATTGATACAAAGAGCTCAGTACAGAGAACTGTGTGGCACTCCATGATCGCCTACGTCACACGACAAAGCACCCAGAGAGAGAGATATAGTATATCAAGCAGTCATATTAACTATCAAGATAGCTTGGACAGACCACAAGGCAAATCATGATCGTTGAATTATTTCACGAAAAGTTGGATTGCATGCATGAATACTTTTTAACAAAGAATGACACCACCTCTCTTAACCCTAATACTACCGGGGTATTTCAACGCATGTTAGGGTGGGGGGGGGGGGGGCATTATGGCCATGGGCCGCCTGATTCCCTCAATTTTTTTTTATAAGGGTCAATAATTATGTACTCTACAAGTTGTATAGCTAAATTTACGAAAGTGCCTTTATTTTTTAAATTCAATAATGTATGCTCATTTATGCAAGAAATCACTAGATTAAGCCTCAGGAATATCAATGTCTGGTACAAATGTCTTTCAAAAATCCCTCATCAATTCCTGAAAAAAGGATAGCTGGTAATTTTTTCTCAGGTATTTCATTGTTTTTCGTCAGGCGCATTTTGCGATTTGGGTGGAAGTGTGTGTGAATGTGAGTGTATGTGGGTTTGTGTGTGTTGTAATTATTTACACTACCTATTAGAAAAGTATTTACATAAAATGGGAAATCTCCTGCATGATTTTGTCCATATGGAAAAATAGCGAAATTTCAGTGACATGTGTTTGGTAAATGTAATCTGATATCGGCACGGTAGGTCAGATCGTCATAAATTTGGTATCAAAATGTGCGGAAAGGATCAGAAAAAAAAAATCATGTTCGTTTCGAAATAATGAGGTGTTCGGAAGTACCGACAAAAAATTGACGGAGGGGGGGGGGGGAATAATGCACCCCCGTGAGTATTAGAATTAAAGGATTATGTGACGCACGTTGAATTTTCAATACTGCACATACAAGGGAAAGTCGTCCCATGATGTATTAGTATAAGAGACCGGCGGCATGGATCATTCTTCGACACATATCCCCGTCACACACACGCCTGTGTTGCAAGTAATAGCAGTATTGATGCAAGAACACGACATGGAATTCTTTCTCTATAAGAAGTAGAATAATTGTGGTTGTATTTAATTGAGGAAATCAATGTTTGAACAAACTACATGTATTTCTCTCTCAAATGACATTCTATTGCATGTGAATCTCCAACGATATAAGTTATCCATCATGTACATTGTATATCTATATATTCATGTTATCAGAATCAGTGTTGGCGTGTGTTAAGTATCTAATTGGTCATTCAAATGGCTTAGTTTTCTTGCATTTTAGAGTGTACAGCTCGATTTTTCTTGATTTCCCCCGAGATGTTCCTTCACATATACATATATGATTCTCTCTGCTTGTGATCTGCGTCGGGTTTCGCTGAAACTCCTTGCGTCGGACGCAAGGACGACGCAGGGAAGGATCGTAGAAGTTGGCAAGCAAGCTGCCAACTCCACGTAGAAAAACACGGACGGCCGGTTGTGACCATGGCATAAGGGATCCTAGTACTTATCTTTTAAAAGATGGAATAAATAAGAACTTAATAAGTTATATTTCTAAGCGTTTAATAAAGACAGCATTATAAAAGAACAGGTATGTATTTTTAATTTCTAGTTCTTGAAATAAAATGTATGTTTGTCACATATCCCACCTCATATCCCTCATTCTCATTTTCAATTTTATATTGTAATAAATTATTTCACTTTCTTACTCTGATTTTAGTTGTATTTTTATAAGGGGGGGGGGGGGGGGGGCTCAGCCAGCAAATAATTTGCCAAAGTGTTGCATCACTGTTTGGAATGAGTTTTGACTAGGACAAATCTCTGCATCCACAATATAGATATTAGAGTGTTTCCTTCATCAAAACAATGAGCGTTTACATGATTATACATGTATCAGTTTCATCATTACCGTATTGATAGATGTCATGAATTTGAAAATGTTGATGCATTCAAGAATAACAAGGCATTAGCAATATTGTGTCTCGCCCACTTGCGAAAATAACCAGAAATATCGCGATCTCCGTTGCTACGCAAAAGAAAACTGAAACAAACAAATAAGCAACTTTAAACAGACAACATCAAAATCAGGTGCAAAATAGTGACTTTGAATAAATTTGCATAAATGTGCATGAGTAATGTTTGCCTAAATCTACATCAGTAATGCTCACACATGCTCACACAATTCTGTGCACAAGTTAGGAAGCCTTCACCAAGAGTCTTGCAAGTAAACTTTAATGTATGACCTCAAATGACCTTTGACCATATCATGTGACCTCTTACAGCACAATAACATGCAGGTGCCCCCAGTGCATCCATCATCCAAGTTTGATTGCCATTGTAGCAACATGTGATGAGTTATGTGTGATAAGAGAGTCTTGCAAGTAAACTTTAACGTATGACCTCAAATGACCTTTGACCTTATCCTGTGACCTCCAACGGTACCATAACATGAAGGTACCCCCAGTGCATCTATGACCCAAGTTAGGTTGTAATCCAAGCAACCTATGTGAAGTTATTTGTCAAAAGAGAGTCTTGCAGGTAAACTTTAACGTATGACCTCAAATGACCTTTGACCTTATCCTGTGACCTCCAACGCCACCATAACATGTAGGTACCCCCAGTGCATCTATGACCCAAGTTAGGTTGTAATCCAAGCAACCCATGTGAAGTTATGGATCATAAGAGAGTCTTGCAGGTAAACTTTAACATTTGTGACGGACGACGGACGACGGACGACGGACGGACGACGGACGGACGACGGACGGACGCCATTTGGATCCCTTAGTCTCGCCTTCACCTCCGGTGGGCGAGACAAAAAGTATATTTGTGGGGAAAATAAGCAACCGTCTACGTCTACTTATCTGAATATAGAGTACCAAAGTGTGACGCCATTTGAGCATTATTGTCAAGACAAATGGTTCTAAACAATACGGGCAGAACAAGCAGCGGTGATTACAACGGGGAATGTAATTGAGAATGTCGGACACTAGCCCGATATACAATATCGGACAGGTAAACCTCTCAGTGGAGTGAGTTTGTTTAGAGCCAATTTGTCTTGACAACATGTTCATATGACAACACCACTTCGGTACTCTATATGAAAGAATGCTTGCATCGGAAGAGAAAAGAACGATGAGATGGCTTTAGAGAAGGAGAGGTAGGGGGGGGGGGTAGAGAGAGAGAAAGAGAGGAGGGAGAGAGAGAGGTGGAGAGAGAGGAGGTTGGGAGAGAGAGACGGAGAGAAAAGCGAGCGCCATGGAAAAGTAGTAACATTTCAATGGCCACTTATCTCACAGCATATAAGATGTCATATCATAGTTCATGTTACTACAAGATTGTATCAGATTTAGAGGGCTCTCGGGTCACTTGCAGGATATATTTGGGCAACAAATCCCCCCTCCCCCATGTGATTTTTTCATAAATTGCACATTTCTTTATATAAAAAAAATACCTCAGTAATTGATAGAAACTTGTTGAAAATCTGCAAGTACATATGTTTAATACTCTTTGAAAAGGTACCAACATCAGCAATCGGTCTGTTGGCTAAGTTGGTAGAGCGTCAGACTGATAATCTGAAGGTCGTGAGTTCGATTGCTCACATTGATGCTCTTTTGGTTTTTTCTCGTTGATTTAAAACTAATAGTCTATACACTAAAATCACCAAGCAAAACCACCGACGTCTTATAGCCTAGTGGTAGGGTAAGCGCCGGGACTACCTCACACTCGTGCTAGCGAGCACGGGTTCGAAACCCGCTAACTCCAAGGTTGAAAAACCAAGGTTCAAGGTTTGTCGGATGGCCCGGCAACGGCATTGGGATCGCCCTTGTTCCTCCCCTAAAGAGTTAGAGTCTATAGTTTTTATAGGCTATAGTTTTTAGGAGGTAGGAAGGGATACGCGATGGGCCAGTCGCCATACCAGAAGGGAACTAATGGTAGTCGGTAAGGGTGATGAGCTTAATTGCGGAAGCCCGAAGTCACGACACCTGAACTCCTGGCAATACCATCGCTTAACCTTTTATTTTTTTGTTGTTGAAATATTGACTTTAATTGTTACTTTCCTTCTATCTCTGATGACAACAATCAACCAGAGCCTTATAATCTTTGTTGTTCCGTTTTTCATTATTCCATATTCCTCTTCTTATTCCTTTTCTGCCCAGTTTTTTGGCCATTGATTTTCTACACTTTTCTGGAGCATGTTGCATATAGGTTTTAAATTATTCTACCTTACCATCAATGGTAGCTAGCAAGAAAACCTATCTGCAACATATTTGATATCATCCAATCTTTCTTATTTGCACAGAGTAGAGGGTATCCTCAACCAGCAAGGCTATCAATTAATCCTACAGCGGAAGGCCTTCCCTTCAGTGAAACGCCTGATCGGAGGAGGGTTCGTTTTCAAGTAGGACAATGACCCAAAGCACACGTCAAGACTATTTAAAGAATATGCAAAGGCTACTTGAAGAAAAAGGAAGAGACACAAGTCCTGGCAATCATGGATTGGCCGCCCAGTCTACAGATTTCAATCCCCTTTCTTGTCATTTATGTTTTTGAATTAAAAAAAGAAGTTTCCATACAAGTGAAACACTAAGTATTGATTAATTTTACCTCTGAGTTTGAAGTCTAACTAGGAAAAGGAAAAATGAATGAAGTTACGCATTTAACCCTGTATAATGGTGAAAAGCTCTGGATATCTAGATTACGCGAATGTAAGGAAAAGGTTAGCGTTTTGAGAAAATGCCATATTGACTGGTAGGCAGCCATTTAATACAGAATAACTTTGTTTGAATCAAGGATAAAATGTACATTCTTATATACTATTCACTTTAAAACAAAACTTGAACTATGCTATGAGCCTGAATATCAATAAAGCCTACCAATTATACACTGAATGCAGGTGTTCCTGAACTTTTGGAGTTCAGTGTATCTCTCTTACTTTCTCTCCCACTACATATTCCTCTTACTTTCTCTCTCCCTATACGGTACATACAGCTGACCGGGTAGGCAAACGAAGGATGGGCAGACCACGTACAGCGAAGGTGGATAGAATCAATCAATGGATAGATGGAGCAGCCAATCTACCAACTAAAAACACGGGCTGCGACAGGTAGATGCTGCTGCGGGAATATTCATTTTTATCCTTCATTCAAAGAAGAAATGTCAATTACAGTACATGTATGTGAAGAAAAAAAATCATAAAAGCAAAGATAAAGTTGAAGAAAAAACGGGGAAAGAGAAGCACTATCATCTAATGATCAAAAGTGGTGCATGTAGTTGCAAAATGATGAGTAAAGCACAACTCTGTCACATCAAACCACGTAGGAGAAGGGGTGAAGTTGATAGTCCTTATGGATTTGGAAAATAGATATGAAGGACTGAAAATATGTCTTCTTTTTTTTTACGGAATGGTGGCAAGATCGTCACGCTTTCGAGACGATAAATCTTATGTTTTTGTTCAGATGCATATGCATAACTTCAGATGCTTACGAATAGAAAGTTCGGATGATATCAGAGATCAGGGCCATGTTGGAGATATGTTTTCTCGGTAGCTACCACTACATTTAAGTTACAATAATTGAAAACCTATATGCAACATCCTCCTGGAACTGACAACAAAGTGTAAATGATAATAATAATAATAATAATACATGATGCTTCTGGCAGAAATACCACGTGGGCTCACATGTGTGGTGCACAATGGGGGTTGTTGTGCTCTGAATAAATTATCTCATACACGCAAGTCCAAATCTGACCAATAATTGATCAGGGTCAAATAGTAACCTATTTCCCATATGAAGTCCATGTATTTTATAATGAGGCAAAAAAAAAAAAGACACCAGCGGCCCGAATGGAGAGGTAAACAAACCATATATTTGCCTGGAGTAGATTTTCGAGTAAGAGATCAAAGGGGAAGGGTCTGAAAGTCAGCAATTGTTTAATTCAGTTAGAAATTAATATCAGTAAATAATTTTCTGTGTGAAATTAATTTGATAATTCTGAGCACAATAGATTAAACCGCCATTTACATGAAGTTTGTGCAATTTTCAATGAAGCACAGAAAGCAGTGGCCCATATGGAGAAGTAATCAAAATATATTTTTGCCTGGAGTAGATTTTTGAGTAAGAGATTAATGACAAAACGACTGATAGTCTGCAATCGTTTAATTGAGAAAGAAAAATGGAGAACAAGGGGATACCTTCTCGTTTAAGCCAATAATACAGTTTATATGATGCAACTTTTTTTTTTATTGAAATGGGCAGAAAGAGAAGTTTTGAAAAACATTAATCTTCAATGGTTATGTTTAACTTTAAATCAATTTGAAGAGACAACTTTGCCATATATAAAGCATCACATTGCTAGTACTGCAGAACTTACTGCTTGGTTACCATTATTTGCTTTAGTATACAGACTGTGCATAGAGAATGTCCATGCTATGTAAGCCTAATTATGACATGAAAATAAAAATGCTAGGAATCAGAATTATCATTTAATCTTTCAAGTTCACATTTCATTGAAATCTTTGCATGAGACCATTCACAAATATCTCCTTACGGGTAACAATGTGACTAATCACATATTTATATACGTTTAACATGATTCATCAAAACAATGATTGATACAGAATATAGTTTGTTTTAAACTATCAAACATGAATAAATATTGTGTCCCTTGAAAGTGTAAAACATAAAAGGTCAAGGTCTAAGAAATATGCCTGACTGAATTACACACAAATTAAAAAATACACCGTTTATTATGAATATAAGCAAAATATGTGCCCATTGTGTAAAACCTGATTTTTGCTGTATGATTTCATTTTCTGTTCAGGGGGAGGGGGTAGGCTTCGAATTTCTTGCAAAAAAATACCCCAATTCTTTTAGACTTAAAAATCAGATTTCCTCATAAGCAATAAACGTGAGTGCACTCTCCTGACTTACTTTTTCATAAAAATGTCTGTATGCAAAGTTCACAATGCTTTAACTAGTGTGACTTTCAAGCCTGCTAGATATATGAAGAGTTCAAATACTTGTATTTCAGCACAATACAAAAGATTGGATACATTTGTGATTTTTTTTTTGCAATAAAAATGATATCATACATTAGCGAGGTTATACTACAGATGTGATACTAATTATTCTAGAATATTATGCTCTACCAGATAACAATATGCAGCAAAAATGCTTTTGGATAATATACACAAAGACATTAAGTAGGTACTGCCATTTTAAAAAGGATCTTGTCCTCAAAATGGGTATGCCTCAGACCAGCAAAGCCAGTGTACACACACATTTAGTACTTGACATTAACAGAATATACACAACACATTAAATAAACAGATGCTTTGTGATGATGGATGTCAACATATCGATGCATCTTTTCTTCAATTTCTTCTTAAGAACATCTCCAGACACAAAGCAATACATGTATATGTACATTAAGTTGTTAACAAATGTGTATGTTGAGTTGCAACACTCATGCATCCATCACACGGTTAAAAGAATAACTTATACAACACCAGATTCAGTTTGAATATACACTTACAAAATAAGTGATGATATGTAAAAAAAAAAAAAAAAAAAAAAAATAATAAAATAACATATCTTCTATAAAAAAGAAAAAGGCTTACGCTAAAGACACACACACTTCCCCTGTTTAATGAATGCCGTGTAAATATGGTCCAAGGAACACATTGGTATCACATGTGTGAGCTCTCCTGACCACATTATGGTCTGCTTTCATGTTATCGAAATATTCCAAAAAAACCCCTGCACTGATCGGGCTTAAGGAGACTTGATAACCCCCTTTTTCTGCAGGGTTCCCCTTCCTTCTCGTTTCAATAAAGTATGCCAAATCTTACCTTCAATATGTGATAAAAGGGCGATAAAGTTCCAACTCTCCCCCAGTCCAAGGTCAGTATTTGCCCTCTTATATCATTGAGAATGGTTGAGTACTGAATATCACAAACTACTTTCAAACTCTATATTAACCAAGGACAAATAATCCATAAACAGTACATGTATAAAACCAAATATTTTCAAAATGTGTCAAGTGTGTATTGTACTGTTTAGCAATGGTATTCACTGTAATCGTGGACGTATATATTTGTGTAATGTGAACATCTTTGACACAATGTTGATACAGCAGTTTTTTGTCCATATTTCGCAAGACTCAAATGACATTCTGGCATGCTTTCACACATCTCTAAAATGGCCATATTTGGCATGAAATTCACTGTGTGTTGATAAAACCTGAATATTAAGATTTGCAGCATTGAGATGAGCATCAGAACATGAATTTTGAGAGCACCGTGAGATTCACTATACACATCAAGAGCCAGTATTTCACATAACACATATTTCCATGGAACATCAACACATATACAGCAACGGGGTATTCAAATTATATTTTGATGGGGGTGTGCCTCACGAGACCCTGAAATGGGGGCCTAATAGGAACGACTACAAGGGTAAAATCCGCGTAAAATATGGGGTCTTAGGAACTAAAAATCCGGGCTACAAATAAACCGGCATTGTAAAAAAAACAGGGTCTACAGAACTGCAAAACAAATTAACAAAGTGGGAAAATGGGAACTGCACATTAAGAAGTGAGGTCACTGGAACTGATTACTAAGTTTTATATGAAAATGATTGACCCCGGATCGAAATATCCTCGCTGCACATGCGACGCGTTGTGTCAGGGTTTTCTTGCAGTTCGCTCGGCCGGCGGGTCGGGCGGCCGGGTTGACGTTGAAGCGTAGCAAGCTGCACGATCGGTGCTTCATCGCCTCAGCTCAGCTGGGACAAATTAGGCAGGCGCAAACCGCGGGCCTGTGGAACGGAGGGAGGGGCACAGCGGGGAGGCTAAGGAGCGGAACTTTCGCGGAACTTTCGCCATGCGTAGGATATAGAGGACCTAAAGAACGGATATCGAGGTCTCAAAAAGGGGGTCTTCAAAGCGGCACGTCCCCGTACCACCTATGTATGTGAGTGCCCCCCCCCCCCCCCCCGGGGACCAGCCTCCGATCGTAAACAAAATGACTTCTTATGTTCAGATTATAGGTAATGTTACATCTTTGTCAAAATATCTAGAGTCCTATATTTTCACAAAAATAAAGGGTCTTTAAAAGTTTCAAACTCAGGAAGGATGAGTATTTTTTAAATGGTGCTCACTCAAACAGAACAATGGATTTAGTGTCGGGATAGGTAGTGCATCCAGAGATGGATGATAAACAATGAAAGTACATAAATTGTGCACCAGAATTGGAATTCATCAAAATTCATTGACAGAATCCCAAAATTACCCTTGTGACTTTTGAAAAGTGACATTTTTGCCATTGAACTTGGCCCACTCATGCATGACTAATTAGATTAATGTGATTTTCACACAGAAGTTAGTCAATACGTTAAGGAACAATCCTGCTAAATTATTTTGCCCAATATCTCTCCGATAAAGAGTTATGCAATTTTGCTTAGGGGGGACTTACTCTTTTTGTTGTGTTTCGATGCAATTTACTTTGTTACAAGAGAGCCATTTCATAGGTGATAAATAGTGTGCATTCTTGAAACAGACGACCTCCACCCATGAACACCTTCATTCATACTTTCCCATTCAAAAGGGAAAACAAATTCAATGCATTTATACAATGAAAAATTGTATGTAAAACAAAGGTGACAGAAGGGAAATAGCTTTAGTTACGTATGCTTGATTTGAGCAGCATATAATTTCGAAACAAATCAATGCACCACTACAATATATAATGAATTGAAACTAAGTAAAATTTTTAATGGAAAAAGCATTATCTTCATAACAAGAACCATATGTTCTGAGAAAGGCAATATTCAGTTTGAAGAAGGTACCTTGTAATATACTTGCATACGTGTATTTCTTTGAATAATAAACAAAAATAAATCACATGAAATTATTGTTACATTTGTTGCCACAATCTTCTGAAAGCAAGTTAACATGTGGGTCCATTAACAAATACGATGCATACGGCCCGTCTTATAAAGAGTTACAATTTATCTGAATTAATCACAAGTCAATTCTCCTATCTCTAATGCACAGAGTCTAGTTTTGTTTAATCGCAATTCGTTAAAAGTCATGATCCTGATTTCATAAAACTTCCAAGCAGTTAACACTGGGCATGTATTAGACAACCAGCTGAGCATATATTCCTTCAAAAGAACAGTATAGGTCTTCAGTATAGCAATATCATCCAACTTTACATTATCAATTACTTTGATTTATCAAAATATACATACATAGTATTTCCTTGATAGAATATACATTGCTCCACTCTCTAAAAAAAATTGTACTGTGATTTGGAAGACTGTATTTCATACTGATTTGGACTTGAACCGATAAACACCTCCTCCTCCTACTCTTCTTTTCTCCTACTTCTTCTAACAATCACCTGATGCAGCCTCCTTGACTATCGTAAGCTATATCAGCCATTCACTTCTGGTGTTCCATGCAGGGATGTGTTATGGAAGGATATGAAACAACTTTCTTTCTTTGAACCCATGCGTGGCACCGCCGCAAAAAAATTCTTCTCAGCATGCACTTTTCAGGTGAACAGGATTGCGTAGCAACGGTTTCTCAGATAGAACAAATGAAATGTAGAGTCTTATTTCGCTTCTCCAGTTCTGTTGGATTGCATCAATACTTTTGTGAGGAAAAGAGATATTCTTCTTAAATATCTCAGTTGCATGCAAATGCACGCAAATGCTGTTAATGAAAATAAACAGCTTAAGATATAAATTTTGATAATGATTGAATCCCACATTTGCGGAAATCTGCGGAAAGTGAAGAAATTTGTTAATTGTGTAAGAATATTATCTTATATCTCCGTTTGTACATCATTCAACAATTATTTAGAAGAAAACCGAGTACAGGATCTGTAGTGGTATTGTCCGTAACTGTCTTGAAAATTGCACAAAAATGTGATAAGAAACATAGCTTTTAGAGACAAAACAGTGAATTAAAGATATTGTTTTCCAAGTTGACAGCAGCTAAATGTCGGTGCCGCGCATGGGACATCAAAGCATTGTAGTGATTGTGGAATGCTTTTGACATTCATTAGCAAGCATTAGTATCCATACGTATGTTTGAATATATTATGCTCGAGTTGGTTCTCCTTCCTAACACATCCCTGTTCCATGGGTGCATTTTGTCACCAGTTATGCACATAGAGCCTTATAGAACTGCATTTCATCAGGCACAGGAAGGGTTAAAGGTCATGGGGAGATGTGGTAATGATTACCGGACATGATCACGGCAGACCTGTTCTGCAATCATCATCACGGTAATGATGTCAATCAATTTCAACAATTTTATATATTTTTTTAATAATCAAACAAGAATTGAATCCATTGTCATGGCAGAATGGCATTCCGTTAAAGGGTTACTAAATTACAAAAATGAGGTCCCACTAACCTATGTGAAATTATCCACTAAAAACGAATTTCACATTCGTTTGCCGCAATTAAGTCTCATTTTGACGAAAATTTGAAAAACGCACGCCTCCAGTGACGTCAGAGAAGTCAAAATGCCATAAATGCCAACGGCGTGAATAACATATTTTATTCACGCCATTTAAACAATACGTTACTAATGGGAACCCCAAAGCTTGTCCGAGGTTTGTCTGAGTAGCAACAACTAATGGATTCAAAGTGCATTCCATCCATTGAATCTGAATGACAAGATACAGGTGAATGCAATAACGCGTTACTACGCAGTTAGGGGGGAAGTTGTGAATACATTACGAAAATGGTCTACTGTTGACTTCCGTACAATCTATGGCATTTTGACTTTTCTGACGTCACTGGAGGCGTGCGTGTTGTCAAATTTCCATCAAAATGAGACAAATGAAACAAATGTGAAATTCGTTTTTAGTGGATAATTTTACATAGATTAGAGGGAACTTATTTTTCTAATTCAGTAATCCTTTAATTTGGGCCCAGTGATCTTTACCACATCTACCCCTTACCTTTAAATATGTTATGAAGAGTTCCTCTGCAAATGGTAGCAAACTGAGGACCCCACAGGGATACCACAGGACCACCACTCTATTTAACACTCTCAATACCAAGCTAAGAAAGGCCCATTGACGAAATACACATTCCACACACTTGATACTGGGAGGATTAATAGTCCCAAGTTATATTTCTAATCTCTCACAACATGATCAGAAAACAGGAATAGATGCATTACATGCATCTTTAGTATTTCCTATTACAGTGGACCTTACAGATGAAGAACATTAATTTAATACTCTTTTTTATAAGAAAAAAAACACATTCCATATATTTTGTCCACATTCTATTTTCTTTGTCTTATATTGTTTTTGCAAGTCTGATTCATCACATGTCAAGATAGCAAGGTGATTTCACCCTTTCCAGAAAGTTTGCTATAAATGAAAGCCTAGAATGTATGGGGTCACACCATTACAAAATGACAACAAACAGTATGCATCAAATGCAATTTTTAAAAAAAAAATGGCAAGGGACAAATGTGAAAGAAACAAATAAACAAGAAATACAGATATCACACTGTTCCGAGTATTACTAATTTTGTGTTTCTAATGCATAACTACACTTTCTTGAGATGTGATGAAAAATAAACAAATAAAAAGAATATGTGTCTATTCACTCTGCAGTACACAGCTGCACAGAGGCATGATGCTGAGAGTCTTTCTATATGTGCACTTTAAAACAATTCGGCTATTTAATACTAGGTGTAAAGAAACACACTAGCCCTTTTCTCACTGTCAAAAATTTTTCGCTTAGCCCCGGCAATTGCGGTGCTAAGCCCCCCCCCCCCCCCCCCCCCCCCTTTAGCCCCACCAATTTCCCGGGGTTAAGCTTAGCCCCGCTTCTGTTCTCACTGTGTCTTTGGAAAAAGGGCTAGCCTCACCGATAGTCCGGGAGTATCTAGCACCGCAATTTGGTAGGGTTGGCACCGCAATTGTGGTGATAAGAAAGCCAGTGAGAACACAAAAAATAGTCTGGGTTTAAGTAAGGCGGCATACATAATTACATTTCACACGCCTTCTCAAGCCCCGTGCGAGCATGGAGAATCATGAATATTCATTACCTAGAAAGTCCGGGGTTAACAAAAGCAAGTGAGAACAGGAGTGATTTTTCTTAGCCCCAGTTTCGTCGATAGTACGGGATTAAAATTGCCAGTGAGAAAAGGGGCTAAGGATAGTCCGGGGTTAGGGATAGTACGGGACTAACGATAGTACAGGGTTAATAAATCATAGCGAGAAAAGGGCTATTGAGAATTCTAAAATATACAGGAGAGAAGAGTTACACATAACACTTACAATTCATATTAATCTGAAATGAATACATCAAAAAATCAAAGATGTCAACCTTTTTTTGGGGGGTGGGAGGGGTTTGGTGATAATTGATTGATATTCCTACAATAATCCTTTGAATACAACATTAGATTTTCACTTTTTGATATTAGATTAAAAGTTGTTTGAGTATTAGATAATCAATTCAGAACACAACACTACTCATTGGGCATCACACCCGCCAATCCACTAGACTTGCCAAAGTGTCATGAATCATTCATGTTTCTGACAGAAAACATCTCATGGATTGACATATAATCTTTTTGGTCCTGATTAGTCAAAAAGCAAGTATCTGATGAAATATTCAAAGGATAATTACAACAAAATTGAATGGTAAAATGTCACAAAAAATTGACATCTTTGACATTATGATGTATCTTATCTTGATTTGAGATCTGACTATTTAATCATTACTGGTCTATCAAATAAAAATTCTTATCACATTGATGATCAATCTACTGGAGGACAGAGAGAATGATATAAACATTCCATATTAATGTCCATACAAAATGTATACTATCTGTTTCACAACAAGATCTACTTTGAACTAAATAAAGCATGAAAATATAAGCAAGTTATATATAAGAGAGCAACCTGAGATGTATTCATGAGAATCATGTTTAATCGAGGTGTGTCCACTTGATCACCAGTCAAAAATTGTCACACCTTTTTCCTTTTAAATTGTACACTTCTAACCATAACATTGCCCATTATACATTTTTTTAAAAAATATGTTTTGTTCAATATAATTTTGACAATTCTTGTTAGAGGTCTTGAAATATACATATTTTCATGTTATACTCATGAACTATTATTGCATAGATTTATTTGCCACAGTAAAAGAAATTACAAAGATTACATTATTAATCACCATGAATATTCACAGAGCGCAGTACGTCTAGTTCTACAGCACCAACAAAATATTCATACAAAATGTTCTTTGGCATGCGCCTATGTTATTTTACACCAGTATCAAATGAAAAGTAGCTGACAAGTATTAAAATTTATGACTTATATACAAAGTAACATACAATATAAAGAGCATGAGAAAAATATGATGTTCTTGTACATAACAAATCTATATATCATTGAAAATATATCTTTAATATTATGATGAAAGGAAGAACAGATGATCATTTTTGGTAATTACTTCTACTCTCTAGAAGGAATCTATTTCAGAACTAGAGCAATTCAACCGCCATACAGTCAATAAATACGCCTCTGCTCCTTTGGTTATATTCATGTGGTTGACATTGATAATCTTCTCAGAAAACTTGTGTTTACTCCGATGTGTACATAAAGCATTAAATTTCTAGTATTTGCAAAAACAAACTGGATCATGTTTAGCCAATTTTTGATAAAGTTCATTGACCTTTGAACTTTCAGGAATTTTACCCCAAATTACATCAATCTACCCCAAATTACATCAATCTACTTCCATGCAGTGATCATTCATACCATGTTTGAATGGAATTGGATTTGGACCCTTGGATTTGTTGTGAAAAATATAGATTTGGGAGCATTTTTTTGTAGCCAATTTTAGCAAAGTTCCTTGACCTCTGATCTCTGACCTTTCAGGGATTTCGCCAAATATACCTTCATGTCATGTTTCATCTCTGTGTCATGTATCATGTTTGGTTGGCATTTAATCATTGGATTTGGATTCAATGTGAAAAACATCAATTTTCAGCAAACTTTGACCTCTGACCTTTCAGTCTCTCTCCATGATTCATTCAGCGATTCATCTCTGTACCATGTTTGGTTGGAATTGTATCATTAGATTTGGGGGCAATTTTTAGCGAATTTTGGCAAAGTTCATTGACCTTTGACCTCTGACCTTTCAAGGAATTTCACCAAATATGTTATCTATCTACCTCCATAAAGTGATTTATCTTTGTACCTTGTTTAGTTGGAATTGCATCATTCAGTGGATTTGGATTTATTGTGACAAACATCCATTTTCGGCAATTTTTTTACAAAGTTCATTGAAATTTGACCTCAATCAGAATTGACCACTATTTTACACAGCTCATTGGTTGAATGCAATGCACACATGTACCAAGTTTAAGCTAATCTGGTGAAAGGTTCTCAAGATATTCCATAAACGGTTTCGGGAAGGACTGACGGATGGACAACCCGAAAACATAAGGCTCCCGCCCACTTCGTGAGCAAACATGACAGTATACAATTATCATGATGAAAATAAGATAAAGGTATAGGCACAAGTTTGAGAAATATCACACAAAATTTTTTGACAATCTTAACCCTATCTAGCCCGGGGGGGGGGGGGGGGCAAAAACAGCCCCCCCCTCGACATTTTTCACGATAAATTTGTAACGCATAAAGATCCCGCCGCGACTTTTCATGACTTTTTTCCTCCAAGTCTCACGCAACTTTTAAGACCAAATTTGCGACGCGGGGGTATGCGGTTCCGAAGTTATGTAACATTTTGTATGTGCACGTCAGACCCAAAATTGCTCAAAAACGTGATTTCATGTACAAATCCAATGCAAATTCTGTTTCTAGCCAAAATTCATAAATGTATCATTATTTTTATTTTTACTGATGAAAAACAATAGATTTCATGTTATTTATGACTGAAATAGTGTTGCCAACGATTTCCATCGAAAAAACAATGAAAAACATAAAGTCGAAAAAACAAAGAAATACATAAGGAATTAAAAAAAACAATAAAATATATAAGAAAAAATTTGATATTGCCATTTTTTTAAATCCTTATTTGATAATAATCCTAAGAAGACTATCTGGACTGAAATCTAGCTGTTTTGGGGCTATATATTTAAAGATTTACAACCAAATTATGATTTTACGCATTAATTAGCATAATTAATTAATTAAAAATAAATTTGAATAATTTTGGTGCAATTTACAATTGAATTGTAGAGATTACGTCATCGGCAACGTACCTGCCAATTTTCGTCGCAATCGCGCCGACGGCCGAGATCTTAGGGGGGGGGGCTGTTTTTGCCCCCCCCCCCAAACACGTATCGTACGTGTATGACCGGCCGCGCATGCATGAAGATTGCGTTCAATGATCATTCATTGCTTACACACGGTCATGCCAGCAGGCCCGTACGGGTAACTGAACCGCCCCGCTGCTTCATTTCGTTGGTAAACGGAGACTTTGGAAGTGTCATTTAATTGCATTTTCAACTGTGCTGTTAGATATTTTAGTGAATTGTTAGCTCGTGAATTCAATTTAGAATGCTTGCAAAGCCATTTAAATACTTCAGTGCTAGCGGTAAATATGTTATTGTTTGTGTAGTCCTATATATGCATTGTTTCTGGATGTATTGATCATGTACTGGTATAGCAAGCAATCGGCTATAGCAAGGAAAAAGCGTGGGTCCCGACCCCCTCGTTATAACGGGGTTTCCCTGTATACAGAGTTACAATTAATATCAATCAAAAGTCAAGTTGCAATCAGTCACAAGACAGGGCCTAAACATGATGAAATGCTGTCCAGCTCATCACCTTTACACGATTGAAACCTTAACAGTAGTTTAACATCATACACTTCAAACAAACAGCACCACATTATTCTTCTTTTGCAGTTAGGAGAGGGAACTCACAACAAATCTTACAAACAACCACATAGACTCTTCCAATACTACACTCCATATATCATGTATCATACAGCCTCTTTGCTTCTGAGAGTAGGGTATTAAGTGCCCAGGTCTGTGTAGGTGGGAGTGGAGTTTACCCAGTTTTTGTAACGACAGAGTGATCTTTCATCAACACATTTCTTCACTCACATTTTTAAATGACGGCATCAAATTACAGGCATTTGTCCAACACAACACAGCATTTTGATTTTCAGCCAATAAACCAGGACTTACAAACTGCATGGTTTCTGGATAATGTCGTTGCCATGTCATTCATCCTAGTACGTCTGCTTCTACAATGCGAAGACATGAACCCGTAGTATATCTGCTTTGAAAAAAAGGAAGAACAGTGTTTTAAGACTACCTCTAAAAGTCATTCTCCTCAGGGTCACTCAGAAGTATGTCAGTTTCCACAGGATTACTTGCTTTGAGGCTACAGCCCACAAGGTTAATCTTTACAAGGGCAACCAGCAAAAGGTCATTTAACAGGAGACTTCTCAGTTTCCTCACAATGACTCATTAGTAGGTCAGTTTCCAGAAGGTTAATAGTACTTTCTATGAAGCTTAGGTTAATCTTTACAAGGTCAACCTGCAAAACCTCAAGATCACTTGTAAGTAGGTAAGTTTCCACATGGTTACTTTTGTATAAGACCATGGCCCACAAGGTTAATCTTTACATGGTTGACCTTCAAAAGGTCAGCTTAAATGGGTTACATTCCACAAGGTTGCTCTCTATTTCAATGAGGCTCCTCTCCATAATAAGGCGACTCCCAGCACAGGTCAACCTCTGACCACGCCAGGCCGACCCAGCACTATGTGGGCGATTCCGACCCTGAGGTGCTCCTCTGGACATGCTTGCTCGTGGAGGAGTAACGGGAGGTGTTCACACCCGTCTGCACAGCGCCCTGGCCGCTCAGGATCTTCTGCACGTTCACACAGCTGAAGATGATGAGTGCCAGCAGCTGGATGCCCGCCAGCACAAAGAAGTAGTAGGCGAGGCGAGAACTGTTGATGTTGCCTTTGTCCTTGGGCTGGAGCCAGCCGATGCGCGGGATGGAGAAGAATGCAACAAGGGCACTGCCGCAAAGAGAGCCGATGCCATTGGACAGGCAGAACAGGCCCATGATCAGACCCTGCATGGACTTGGGTGCGTGGGAGTAGGCAAACTCCAGGCCTGAAGGAGTGGACCATGAAAAAGGGAAGGGAATGGTTAAAGGAGCAGCGTGTACGGGTCATGATTAATCTGGGCCCCATTGCATAAAACTTACCATTAATTGTATCTATGTCCTCAATGGTAACTACCATGGTAACATCACTCAATAACCAATCAAATTCAAGGTTTCCATAAAAGATTCCATAGAAGTTGCCATTGATAGCAAAGTTACCAACAATGGTAAGTTTTATGCAACGGGGGCCCTGGTATGTCTCTGCACATGCCAGTGCCAGTCTCTTTCTCTCTCACATTTCCTCTCTGTCTCTTTCTTTCCCTATAACTCTTTGTCTGTGTCTCTGTATACTATGGCCTGTATTCTATACACAGCTTTAACATAAACAGTGCACTAAAACTAGACCAACTTAATGAGCCGCCACATAAAACAACACGAAATATTATCATCCATTTTGATCTTGGAATCACTATGGTAATTACGTTTGTCCACACAATAATTACAGCAAATAATTGAAATCATCCACTATTGTGATTCTGTGATGTAAATCAATGATTTTATGACAACATGCAGTAAGTCTATGTGAAGTATGCAGTTAAACCATATTTGTGAAGTTAAACCACATTGGTGAATACAGGCCTACATGTTTCTGGCAATGTATTAGGAGTAACAAACATAGTGGTAAAACTACCTATTATGTGAGATACATTCATGTTTAATGTCTTAGTTGTAAGTGTAAATAAAGTGCACATCAATGTGGACAATAAGCTATCTTATCTAATCTAATCTCATCTACTACACTGGCTAGAACCTCACTAACGCCAATCAGCGCATACTGTAGTATCTGGTAGCAGGTCTCTGTCTATAGGCGACAGGAGCCATGGAGGTGTTGGACGACTCATTCAAAACTTTCTCGAAATCTAAAAATCAATAGAATTCTGCTCAAGTCAGATTCCAGTTATATCATTGGGAGAGATGTTGTTCTACCATATTTTCTTCCATTCTCCACGTTTTTACAAAACTTTGATTTTTTTTCGACTTGCAAAAGGGCTACCCTGTCTGTAGTGTGAACACTACACCATCTCATCTGATCTCATCTTACCCGCTACGCTGGCCAGAACCTCACTGACGCCAATGAGTGCATACTGAGGTATCTGGTAGAAGATCCAGATGTCTGCGCTGTAGTACACCGTGTCACCCTTGACGGTCTGGTTGACAGTGCAGTTGGGTGTGTGCTGCACGCAGTTCTTGCGGTACAGCTCCAGTCCGCCAGCCACCAGCACAGCCAGCATGCTGAACACCATGCCCAGCAGCAGCCGCCAGAACAGCGACACGCTGTAGCCCCGTCGCACCAGGCAGGGGTACACGCACCGGTCCAGCACCGGCAGCAAGATGATCACCACGGCGACGTCAAACACGCTCAACCAGGCCACCGGAAACTGTTTGCAGAGAAGGAGAGGTTTAGCCAAGTTTAGAAATGTTCACTGACCTTTGACCTCTTACTTCTTTGACTTTTAATCTAAGAAGTCTTTCTAAATGTAGTCATCCATCCTAGCTTCAAGTTTGTTTAAAATTGGATTATTCAAAAGATTTTGGCAATTTATAGCCTATTTTGGTGAAGTTCATTGACCTTTGACCTTTCAGGAATTTTACCCCAAGCATAGAGCTGTATTTAGTGTCTAAATATATTTTCAGCCCATTTTGGCACAGTTCATTGACCTCTCACCTCTCAGGAATTGTACCAATGTCATCAGTCTGTTTCCTAGTCATGATCCAATGACATTTGGTTGGAATTGCATCATTGTATTTGAATTTATTGTGAAAAGCATCATTTTTTTTGGCACTTTTGTACAAAGTTCATTGACCTTTGATCTCCGACCTCAATCAGAATTGACCCCCACTTTACATAGTTCATTGGTTTCATGCAATGCACACATGAAAGTCTGAAGCAAATCTGGTGAACGGTTCTCAAGATATTGTGTAAACGGATTCGGGACGGACGGACATACGGACAACAAACCTAAAATATAATGCCTCCAGCCACTTTGTGGCGGAAGCATAAAAAAGCAGGGATTTATACACAGGAAGGGTAAAAATAGCATCATATGTAACAAAAAATGCAACATGGTAATGAAATAGAAGAAAACAAGGAACAAGGTGGTTCGCGAACCAAGAGTCTTGCCTGATTTCGCAATCAATAAACATGCAGAAATAAACAAAAAAGAGAACAAGTTAAACCAAAACTTTATGAAAAATTAAGCACATGCCCTCATATCATTTGAATTTTTGACCCTCGATGAGATTTGACCTCATCATCTTCATCAACAACACACATGTGGTATTGCCCAAGGCTCATTTTTACCAAGTATGAACACAATTGATGCAGAAAAAAAATGAGAGCAAAGTTAAACCAAAAACTTTTACATTTTTGTAACAGACCAACAGACTAACATCATTTGACCTTTGACCCCTAGATGACATTTGACATCATCATCCTCATCAACAACACACATGTGGTATTGCTCAAGGCTCATTTGTACCAAGTATGTACACAATGATGCAGAAATAAAGCAATGAGAGCAAGTTAAACCAAAACTTATACATTTTTGTAACAGACCAACATACTAACAGACAAAACAGGAAAAGTGATTACTAGGTCTCAGCCGGACTTTGTTCAGGCGAGACAAAAAGTGGAGATATTTACCTGGAATGAGTCTTTAATGCCATGTTGCTTGTTATGGTCAGGCATGACGAATCTCATGTGGAGACCCTGCACCTGAAAGGTGCTCTGCATCTGTATGTGTTCAGAGGGGCAATCAGAATAATAGTAAGAACATCAATACCAATAATACAAGTCTTCAAACCTGCAGATAATTTTCTTCATTTATCCCCCTCATCCCATC
Source organism: Arbacia lixula (assembly GCA_963669155.1). Lineage (NCBI taxonomy): Eukaryota > Metazoa > Echinodermata > Echinoidea > Arbacioida > Arbaciidae > Arbacia > Arbacia lixula. Next base: position 17,817,783 of record OZ022583.1, read on the forward strand.
CCAGCCCTTTTTCTTTTTTTTTTATTGTAGATGAGATTTCAACATCAGTGAAATCTTTACTTATTTGGTGGTTCTCTTTTGACATTTTCTTCCTTTTTGTAAGTGTTGTTGGATCTTCAGAGGGATAAACCACAGTTTGCTCTTTACGCCCCCCCCCCCCTTCATTGTATGTGAATTTATTGTTATATGTTTTCATTCTATCTAATATTTCTCCTTTTATTGCTGGAATACTGATTAATCCCACTCTGCTCTTGCTTTTCTGCCCCTCTCTCCCCCCCCCCCCTTCCTTTCTATCTAATCTCTCTCTCAAGTGCCATATCTTGTGACGTTGGCAACCATGAAATGCCAGGCTTTCCTTTCCATCGCCAGTCTAAGAAGCTCAATCTACTTCAACCTAGTCCATGTTGCAATGCTCTGCACAAACGTTACTCTTTGGCGCCCTCAATCTCTCTTTCCTGCTATCTTTCCAGTTAGAAACAAACACTCCAAACTTCCCTTTCTCACACAGTGGCCTAAATAGTCCAGCTGCTGTTTCCTAATTGTTATTAGTAAAATACATTGTCTGCTTGCCCTCTCTAAAATGGCTGTGTTTGATGTGTGGCTTGTCTTCTATCTGATTGTTGGATCTTCAGGAAAATTACGCCCCTTCCCCATCTACTCTCGTTTATCCACCACCCCCGTACAGACCTGATAGTAGACCATCCAATAGGGCACAAGTAGCACAAAGACAGCGATGACCTTCTTGAGGCTCTTGACGTCCTCCACCATAGAATCGTGGAAGGAGCCGCCGTACCGCCTCTTGGCCATGTCCAGGAACGTGATCTTGGGTGCAGAGGTCAGCATGTGACTGTAGATGGGATTGGCCGGGAGCAATGAATGAACATCAACGAGTGATATTGTACAGGCCAGAGTCAATGAAAGAGGCATTCAATTAAACCTTTTTTTTTTTTTAACCAAAAACATAACCAAACGTTTTGTAGTTCTATAAGCTAACTTTCCCCTTTAATACAGATTACTGTAATTCTTCAACAAAATTAAATGGATAGTTCATTCTAAAGATAAGTAGGGTTCAATCAACACTGAAACAGAAAAGAAGCATATTAGGGTGAGTTTATGGTCGATTTGCAAAGGAAGCACTTTGAAACACTGATTGAAAACGCTCATCCAAAACGCCATTTGGGAGGGTACTGTTTATACTCAACAATTTTGAGCTCACAAAAGAGCCAATTTCGCGAATATACACTGCGTATGATTCAAGAAGGCAGGTCAAACTGGGGTGCGCATTTTTCAGAAGTTTTGAATCGAGTATACGCTATATGAGTGTGTATGTACTTGCTATGGGCTTGTTCATTGTCATCATTTAAGTTCCTCTAGAATCTCTGGCAAGCCAGGAGTAGAGCCCAGAGCCTGTCGTCTCTGCCATTGCATCCTTTAATGTTATTCATTGTCACAGGCACAGTACAGGAGCTCTTTCGAGACAACGTAATTGCGTAAATCTATGGCGAGCTCTTCATGCATGCACAAACATAGAGAAACCATACGAAATATTCAGATACAGTACACATGCACACTGCACATTATGTCTGGCCGTAGCGGCCGGGTGCACGCATTTTCACCAGAACGAGAAAGGTGATGAGATGACGTCATTTCGATGCATATGCATGTGATTCTGCGTTTATGCTTCCCCATGAAATATGATTAGTTGTGAGTTTTAAAACAACGTTTTGAAACGGCGTTTATATCAAAATGAGCATGAACGCAACCGCGTTTTGAACTGAACACATATCAAAACACTGATTTCGACCCCAAAAGTTGAACATAAATGCACCCTTTTTTAGTGAATTTTATAGTGAAATTTATAGTACAAACAACACCGGAAACGAACTACAAAAGATGCTTTTTCATTCATTCTGTTTTTAAATCTAACACCTTTTGAAAGATTTCTTTCTAATACATGGACTGTACCAAGGTATTTTGAACCCACTGCAGATCTGTTCTGCTACCTGTTTCTGAGGCGACGAGCCTGCTTAGTGAGGTGGTGTCTACGGAAGGCCTGGATGATGATCTTAAAGGTGTTGGGAAGCACTGAGCCGGTGGGTTCCCTGGTGAGGAATATGCAGCAGCAGCGTCCACAGACAAACACCACCAGCGCCATGAGCAGGGCAGCAGCTACAATCAGGTAACCTGCGAGAGGAAACAGTATTCACATTGCACTGAATAAGGAACACATCTCAACGCCGTGCCATACAACTTTCCTTTAATGGCAACTACCATGGTTACATAGCTTGACAGCCCATCAAATTCAAGATTTCCTTAGAAGTTACCATTTGGAGGAAAGTAATCATCAGTGGTAAATTGTATGCAACAGCGAGCTGAAGTATAACCCTACACATAAAAAATGTAGGAGAATGTCTACTTACCATAAAAGAAGTTGATGTTCTGCTGCACATAGGCCACGCCAATAATAGCAATGAGAGAACCAATGTTGATGGACCAGTAGAACCAATTGAAGAATGTCCGGATCATATCCGGCCCTTCATGCTTTACCTGTAGTGGAGAAAGATGAGATGCAGAGTAGGAATGAATTAATCAATTCATCAAATAAGACACTGCATGACTTTAAGCAGAACATGCTACTCCTGGTGCTTTCTTGTAATTACATGTATGCTGGTGATGTGATTGAGCTCATATTACCAGTGGGTGTTTCACCAAGCTGTTCTTAAGTTCCGAACGACTTTACAAACGACTGGTGATACAATGTACCTTCTTGCGCTAAATGCGACACCACACTTTGTTCATTGAGAATATGATTTAGCACAAGAAGGGATCACCAGTTGTTCATAAAGTCGTTCGTAACTTACGAACAGCTTGGTGAAACACCCCACCGGTATGCCAACTGTGGATGCCTATCAAAGCCATCTATTTTGTTGTTGAATGTTGCCACACAATGCATATTCCCACATGTATTGTGTAAGTGTTGGATCTGCTAATGCTGCATATAAGCTGTACCCCAAATTAAGCATGATTTTTAAGAAAAAAAAAGAGGCTTATATGCCAGTAAGTGCAGTACTTGAAAAGGGGTTCAAGCACTAGTACGTATGAAAATTACTCTTAATAAAAATAAAACAATTTGGAAAGTCAGGTTCTTTGTACTATAATCACTGAAGTACTTGATTACATGTATTACTGTGGCTGTGGTAATAAGGACCTGAATAAATTTGACCAGCTATCCATTTACTACATTAAGGATGAGAGGGACAAGCATGGACAAGAGGGCAATTCCACAGGTTCGGTTAAAGTCGTGTAACATGAGTAACCAAGGCTTCTTTATTTGATTGCAAAAGAAGTGTCTGTGCTGAGGATATGATTGCGTGTCATGGAAAGGTAGACTGTTTGCTTCCTAAGTAATTATTTACATAATTTCTGCAACTCATGTTACACGACTTTGACCAAACCTGTGGAATTGCCCAAAACACTCCAAAGGGTGTCCAGGCATGCACTGGGCCTTGGGTTGAACCCAGAAACTCTCTTGTCAAAGCTCTCAACACTACATGTATGCTTTCACATCTATACAGTATGGTACCCACTACCACTACAAGCCCTCTTTTTCTCTTGTATAGCAGTCCCATTGCATACTGGTAAATGTAGGCTATCTGCTATCACTGCTACACTCCCTATGATCACATGATTCTGACCACAAAAACAATAGAAAGGAAGCTGAGACATCTGCCTTTTTTTGACATACCATATCGAACAGAAAAATACCCTTGTTGTTATCCTGGTACTCAGTATTTGAAAATATTTTTGAAAAAAGGAAGACTGAAGATTAATGATTTGTTATTAATAAACCTCTGAAAATCACATGATTTAAATAAGAACACAATGGCATTCTGTGAATGGACTATTACTTTTCAAGAATAGACAGGAAGCCATTAAAACAAATAAAATAGACACACAATAGATCATTGTTTTACCTGTAGAGTGACTCATGACATGGCAAGGAAACCTTGACCTACTCGCACCTACCGGTACATTTTATTTTATCAGTAAGGTGTTTCTCTCATTTTCATCATATCTTATTTCTAACTGGTTTTACATGTACTTAAAGATACTAATTGCAAAAACCTGGCTGAACTTCAGCAAAGTCAAACATACAAGTATGTTACATACAGTACACTGAACGACGTTTCTTTAATTGTCATATAGAGAGAACATAGTGTAGGCTATACCATATTCCTTTTTTTTTACCTGGTTTTGGAGCACAGGAACACCACTCACACCAGCTTCACACCCTGCTCTTTTTTCAATACGTGTTATGCATTCTGATCCTTATCCAGCAAAGAGTATAGCTGTCCTATACACAGGAACAATATATTTTTAAAAAGGGATCATTCTTTATAAGGCAGGGCCCTGCCTACCATAATGCACTACATCAAAGTCTAGCAAACTTGAATCAAAATGACCCTACCTGATCAGCACCAAACGGCGAGAGGTTGGCCCTGACTGATCCTCCACCTATCGCAGTGAGACACACCGCGAGCATGAGCGGCCCGAGGCACAGCACAGTCTGCTGCTCCTCCATGTACTCTTCTTTCGCCTGCTCCTCCACCTCAACCCACGTCAGGTTTGTACGCGGAGAGCTCACGTTCACCCCGCACAGCTTCGAGCAGAATGAGAAACGCCAGCTCCCATAGCCCATGAGGACGAAGAATACGATTCCTATCACGTAGATGACATAACTCACGGCTATCGTGTTGAAACGCCCAAGGACGGTGTCCGCTATCAGCCCGCCGAAGACGGAGAAAATGTACGAGATGGCGGTAAAGGCATAGAAAACATGCATAGCGTTAAATGACATCCAGCTGTAGGGTTCGAGGTTAAGGAAGAGGACAAAGTTTGCGGTGATCCCGTAGTAAGCCAGGCGCTCCAGCATCTCGGTGAGGAGTATGATGAAGCATGCCACCCGGCGCTTACGGTGCGAGGTGTCGTAGAAAACTGGGGTTTGGGGCTGGTCCAAGACACCATCCTCAGATATTGTCCTCATGAGGGGTCTGCGTTCATCCGGATCGTACTCCATTTTTAGTGTCCAGTGTCTTGATGTGACCTGCCAAGCAAGTAGCAGTGACATTCACTCTGACTAACTTGAACTCTACTATGCTGACATTAATTATATTGTGCTAGAGTAACAATGTGCTCTGTAAAAACAGGCAGCACTCTGGTGTTGCAAAAGATTCTGTACAAACGAGCAGTATTTAATGAAATATTTGGTCTCCTGCAATATACAATGCAATATGTTAAAAGATTATCGTCATCATGTCCCTCAAGAAGGATGTATGCAGTGAAGATTTAACATTTTATGTATAAAATTTTGAGATAACATTTCATCCAAACATAAGCAAATAAGAGCTGACTGGAGTAAAAACTAAAACTAAAAGCCCAAAGACTGCTGAATACATAACTGTAGAAATGAATATAGATTATCACTGGTAAGGTTCACTTGGAAAGCCGAGTATTATTCAGTGCTATTGTCTGTGAGGCCATGGCATTCCATGCCATTTTCATTGCATTGCAAGGTGCCTGCAATGTGGTTGTGCTTTGGACACTGGGCCACATAAGACTCTACTTGTACACATACGTTACCATTTACACATTTATACAAGCACCACAACATCACAATCAAAGTGGCCGACATTGCAGAGGCCACTGAAGGAAACAATTGGCTACGTGTGGGTTCTGAACAGAGGTTTAACGCAGCTACTGAAGCTGGGGTAATTTAGTGCTTCATTGGACAGCAATTTTCCTCATTCTGATTCATTTTGATGCAGCTTAAACTCAACAAAATTTAATTAGGGTTCATACTGCATTTAGAAATTATTTTTGCAAATTAGCGATTAATTTGTCAAAAATGGTACTTTACCAAATGCAAGTTTAACAAAATTCTGTGCTGTAACCATAGATATAGATTCCGAAACCCCAATTTTCCACCATCATTTGCTCTGCCTTGCCTTTCTTCCATCACGCATACAGCCAGAGTGCAGTCAGCGTGTTAATGAATAGAATTTTTGGCACCCCTGCCCACACACACGTAAGGCCGCTGAAATAGCGTGTTTGCTGAGAAAGGCTATCAATATATCTGAAAATACCAATCCGGTATCGATACATGAGATATCACTGATATCCAACTTAGCATTCCCTTCAAGAAACAGTTTAGCATCATTATACCAGAGTGATTTCTAAGTCAGATGTCATAGCATGGCATTCTAATGGCCATTGACCAAACGTAAACGATGCAGTATTTAAGGTGACACACATATGGTATATTTTGTTAAGTTCAGCATGAAACACTGTGCTTTAGCTTAAAAAGCATCGTGTTTATTGCTGGACTGGACAAAATATACCGCGGTTTAAAACTGAGGCCCCTTCCCTCTCTTCCCTTTCCCTTTCCCTATGCCAATTCCTTTGAGTTGTAGTAGCAAAGTTCTTTTGACACCTTCAAGTCAAGTCGGTGGGAGCGTTGATGAAATTAGCGGGGAGCAAAAGCACGCATGTTGAGTCGTGCTGTCATCACTGAAAGTTTGCCAGTATAATTGCCAAAATAGCAAAAGAACTTAAATTGTGATTATTAATATTGTTTGTTTCATCGAAAGGGTATTGCTGCGTCATCATACGTCAGCGTCAATGGGAACTTTCGGCTAAATAGTTGAAGTCATGCAGTCAAAACAGCAAATGTCAATTAATGTCTAGAGGTCTAATAAAATGCTTAGATTTTATTTCGTCTCAAATCGTACACATGTAAAATATCGACCTCCAAGAATGCTCCCCCCCCCCCCCCCCCATAAAAAAAAAAAAAAAAATCATAAAAAACCTACAGACTAAAGGTATCGTCCACCGTTCCTACACATTACTTTTAGTACAAGCCATCGACAATAACAGTTGTCAGTATACCAGGCCCTAATTAGATTAACTTACACCGTTCGTACGTCGAAGACTCAAATCCCAGGCCGGGCCTTGGCTTTTGGATTTACAGCTGTAACTGCAATGTAACTTGTTCAGCCTGGACTTGTTGTGCGTTAGAAGACAACACAAACGTTCACGTGATCGATGTTCGCTGTAATGCGTAATGGTCTATTCAGCGCTGATCATATCAGGAGCTCAGCGCTCTACTTAGCCTTTGATCAAGGCCTCAGGGCTTAATGATTTCCCCCGTCAGCGCAATACCTCACTAGCGCCTGGAACGATACTAACCACACTAACCCTGCAAGCCTCGGGGCCCGGGGCAAGCCTATGTAGCCAATCTTTCGGAGCGCCATGTGCATTTATGTCTTAATAGTCTCGTGTATCTGCTAGCAACATGTAATTATACAGTACTATGTGAGATAAAGGGGTGAAGAGGGGAAAAATGGGAAAGAAAATCCCAAAGAGAATGACAAAGTGAGGGATAGAACAGAAGAAGGTGGCAAAATAAACATTGCAAAAGGAATAAAAAATTAACCCTACCCACTCCAGGAATCGAGCCGGAGGTCTCGAGATCTTAAAACAGCGCCTTACCCATTGAGCCACCGAAATCTGCCCATTCACTTAACACGTAATGCCAGCAGGGTTTTAGAAATTGATATTCAAGCTGAAATTTTACCGTGATCCCGACATCTGATTAAAAAAATATAGACGACGTCCCAGAATTAAAGCTAGTAGACTCAGCTACAACATATTCAAATTTCAGAGTAACAGATCCAAACATACCCAGGACGAAAAACCAGTAGAAACCAGTAGAGAAACTAAACCATTAGAATTTCTACTGGTTTCTACTGGAAATTTTCTACTGGTTTGAACATGGAAAGTGAAATGATTTCCAGTAGAAACCATTAGAAAAATGCCAGTAGAATACCAAAGTACGACATACCGTATGGTTGGTTCTCTCTCTCTCTCTCTCTCTCTCTCTCTCTCTCTCTCTCTCTCTCTTTGGACTCCAGAGAAATTTAAAAAGGAGGTCATCTTGAATATTGTAATGACAACTTGCCTGAAATAAAGGAGAGGTTGTCTGTCCTGAGATAGGGGGTTGGAATGAGAGCTCACCTGAGATAGTGGTGGGGGGATGAGGAATACATTGAGCAGGGTTCCGGATTTAGGGGGTCTCTAATATCAATTACCAATTACCCGAAATATCAATTATGTATATTCAATTCGCTTTTATACAATTTCTACATACATGTTCATTTGTAGAAATTATATATAAGCGACATGTACATGAAGCTATATCTTTATAGCTGCTCACATTATCCCCATAAAGGTAGTGAAGAACCTATTGGTGACTCTGTTGCATGAACCACAGGTAGTTCTTTAAAAAAAAAAAAAAAAAAGAGAAGAAGTAAGTCTTGGGCCTATGTATGTATAAGTCCGATTTGTGACATGTGGAATGTACATGTAGTTCCTTCTTATATCATTCTTAAGTATTTTTTTACAAAGAAATTTTAGGCATACGCCCAGTAGTAAGGATAGCGTGCTCCATCCTGTAAATGAACGAAAAACAAGTCAGACAAAATTCTTGGAACCAGACGGGATTTTACGAAGCCCCAAACCGGACATTTTTGACAACGAAAAAAAAAAAAATACTACGTACGTACGTAGTATTATTACGTACGTACGTAGTAATATTACGTACGTACGTGGTATTATCACGTACGTACGTAGTATTATCACGTACGTACGTAGTATTTATTACGTACATACGTAGTATTTATTACGTACGTACGTAGTATTATTACGTACGTACGTAGTATTTACTACTTATGTAAGAAAATGTAAGCCCCCCCCCCCCCCCCCATGCGATTATCAATGTAGAGTTTGTCGACTATGGGTAATTGGGGAGTTTCAAAAACAAGGAGAGTTTTTCACTTTTCGATAATGGTTCATGATCGGAGCTATACGACGGTGATATAATACGATACATTATGGTTAAGGTATATACTTTTGATTCCTGCCGAGTGGATGTCGATCCTCTTCGAATGGGCGACAATGTCTTTAAAACCGATCTTATAACCATTTTTTATAAACATCTTAATAGGAACTAACTTTTAGGGGATTAAACACGCCCAAGAAGCCTTCATGTAAATCGTTTGAACAGCACCGCGGCGTAATATAGTGAGGATTCTGACATTTGCAACTCCGCATTCATTCATTCATTCATTATCTTAAATTGTCCTCAACGGAAATTCACTTTGTTGGCATGAACTATATTATATATATATATATATATATATATATATATATATATACCAGAACAGCACGGAGCTGTCGAAATTCATCTGGGACCTGAAACGACACGACACGCCCTATTGCATCAAGTGGTCCATTGCCAGCCATGCTCATGCTTACTCAAACCTTACAAAGAGATGCGACCTAGCTGTGCCTAACGGAAAAGCTGCTGATTATGAACAGTAATAAGGAAACACTGCTGAATAAGCGGCCAGAACTCATTTCAAAATGCCGCCATCAAAATAAGTTTAAGTTGTATAATCTTAAAGATGCTCTGTAAACACACAGTGACACTTTATCTTAATTTCATCATAATTTTCAATTCTGTGGAATTTTCGATTAATCGAAAAACCATTACGGAGTATCGATTATTATCTATTATTTGAAAAGAAACACTTAGCGTAAACTGTTTATGGTATCCTGCGCCCACTTTGTGCCTGACATAGTAACTTATGCCAGTCCCTCCGAAGATGGATAATTTCCAATATACTTGAACGAGTTATGAAGACGCGATTTGCATCTTTTTTGTATAGATTAGATGGAATTTTACGAGTATTATTTGTGCAAAAAAAAAAAATGCACAAGCGCCGCATGAAGAGTGGTATTGTCATAGGTCTATAGTGATAAAAAATCAATTTAGCATAAACTTATGACCGCGAGGGGACTAATGCGATGAAAGATGAGAGGGGGTAAACAACCTCGTAATCCTATTCATTAATGGCTGCGTTCTTCTTGTGATTACTTTTTTTTTTCCAGAAGCACGTAGAATTAAACAAAGTTGTATGGCTTTAGCACACGTACGGAGGCTTACATTACCCCCATTCTTTACACATCAATCAAAATGATTGTGAACGTCACGTTTGCTTCGTGACTTGTCCCACGCGCCCGTCTTATTAAAAGCTGCGGTTGATTTAAATCCATCGCAATTCCAATGCCATATATCTCTAATGGACAGATTTATTACGATCTTTACTTATGTATAACTTGAATACAACCGAGAGAACCCACTTCGGCGCGATTTACTTAGATGGCGCCCTTCACAATTTATGCTACAGACATACTACAGTTAACGAACTGAAGACTATACATTACTATGCAAAAATTACAAGTTGAGCAAGTCTGCGTGAAGTTGGGGCCGCCGCGAGGGGGTTGAGGTTGCTTGCGTGTGACGAAATCACATTGCTCATTCCCCCAAAACACACACACCAACAACAACATCAACAACAAAACAAGAAAAAAAAACAAGAAAGAAAGACAAAAGAAAGAAAAAAGCTAGAAGAAGAAGAAGAAGAAGAAGAAGAAGAAGAAGACAAAGAAGACGAAGAAGAAGAAGAATGATGGCGAGACTAATCTTTTCAGTCTAAAGGTGGAGTTGTGATTGTGTTGTTTTGCAATATAAGGCTAAAGAAGGACTATTATAAATCAACATCTATCTTGATGACTTTCTTTCTTGAACATCCTGTACATGATGTTAGGCCTAATCATGATTTCGAGAAGAAAAACAAATCTCCACTCTATACACCATGCTGTTTACATGAAGTCTTCTCTGGCGTGTTTAATCCCCTTAAAATTTAGTTCCTTAAAATGTATCTTTAAAAAATGGTTATAATATCGATTTTGAAGACAGGGTAGCCTATTCGAAGAAGTCATGAAACTCGATCGGCATGGATCAAAAGTATATATACCTTAACGATAATATCACCGTCGTATAGCTTCATGAACCATTATTGAAAAGTGAAAAACTCTCCATGTTTTTTAAACGCCCCGACCATAGTAGACAAACTCTACATTATCTTATGTGATATAAGTCCTTTTATCACTTCCCCACCCAAATAATGTTCCCACGTTGATGACCACTTTCCAGAAGCCGAATTGCCCTCATTAAGGTTATAGCTGACTTTCGACTAGGGATAGTCTGAATAACATTTACTGTAATTTAGGATGACGTAGGTATAGGTCCATTTTCTGTGAAATCATCATGCATCCAAGAAACTGACCTTCTGTATGAATTTCACTATAATTATTTACTTCAAAGTTGAGACAGAAGGAGTATTTAGAGAGCTCATCAGAGAGTTCGATGCAGTACGTTATTTCAGGAGTTATTTCCCGAGTTATTTCAGGATCGAGATTCATTCATCCGGGAGTCATCAGAGTTGTTCGAGTATTATACTACAACGTACATACCTCGAGTCCACGAGTCCTATAGCTCCTTCAAGTTCAACTCAGAATTAAGCAATCTATAGAATTTATTATGTAGTCGATCCCACACACAACAACCCAACAATTGACAATCGTATGGTCCCTGCATGGACAATTTTGGACGACCCGTCGAGCAAAATTAACCCCTAGCTCGAAATCTAACGATCACTGTAAGTTTTTTTACTGGTGAAAAATCAGAGAAAGAGAACAGACGAACAGAGAGAGAGAGAGAGAGGGGGGGGGGGGAAGAGAGAGAGAGAGAGAGAGAGAGAGAGAGAGAGAGAGAGAGAGAGAGAGAAAGAGAGAGAGAGAGAGAGAGGGAGAGAGAGAGAGAGAGAGAGAGAGAGAGAGAGAGAGAGAGAGAGAGAAAGAGCTGGAGAGGGATGGAGAGGGGGGGGGGGGGCTTGTCTTAATACATGTATTCTACGTACGTACGTGATAACACTAGTGTACTACGTACGTACGTGATAATACTAGTTACTACGTACGTACGTGATAATACCACGTACGTACGTGATAATACCACGTACGTACGTGATAATACTACGTACGTACGTAATATTTTTTTTTTTTCGTTGTCGAAAATGTCCGGTTTGGGGCTTCGTAGGATTTGAACCTGCAATCTACTGCGTAACCTAGACGAGACGGTGCGACAGGTTAAATACCCGTAGGTTTAATACAATTCGCTGCAATTCACAATTTTCAATAATGTATAATTACATGCTTTATAAATTCGTTCTTTACATCCCTCAATATTAAACAAGGTACATCTGTTACTAAAGAACATTTTTCAAGTAAAGAAGCGATCTAAAATTACTATAAACTCTTCTGAGATCAAATAACAACGAAAGTATTAGTCTTTTTAGTGGAAAATAAACAAAAGCGCCTGAAGTTTGAAACTAGGTACACGTGCACCGAGAGACACTTACATGCTCCGATACATGTACTAGAAACTACATATTGTGTTGTTTTGATGTTCATTTATTTAAGCAGTTCTAATTTTGTAAGAGTCATCAACATTTCTGAAGAATGGGGAAAGAAAAGAAAAAGGTAAGGATGCTGTATTGTTTAATTTACGGTCAAGATTGATATTGCGAATACGCCACCATGTTATCACGGTCCCATTCGTTGCATTCTGTGTCCATGGTGTCCGTTACTGTTCGCGATGCAAAATTGCAAGCATCGCTAACAATCGGTGGTTGAGTCTTTTTCTTCTTCTTCAGTTGGAGTATCGGTCTCTTTACAGAATATTATTGTATTTTTGTGTGCTGTGTGCTATGCTGGTAGTGTGGAATTGGTGTGCTCCTGGATTCATACTTCATTTGTAATAGAAAATGCTTTTCATCATGCATGTCATGCCATGTATGAATTAAAATGTTGCAATTTGAAGCCCCTCATATTGTATCCCTTAAATTGGTCTAACTTGCCTAATAATTTTCACCACTCTCTATTTGTTGCATTTAGTTCAAGAGTGGTATAGCCACAAGTTACATCACACGAGCGTCGGCAGTCAAGAGATTACAGTTAAATCTGGTAAACTTCAGGTAAGTTCAATCCAGAGGCAGAGCAGAGGATATTAATGTTGTCCTTTCTTCACTCTGTTTTGTCTTTACAAGGATAACAAGCTCCATATCTCTTGCCTTCCCAGCTCGAATCCCAATGTTAACGTGTTGATTCTATAATTTGTGGAATCTTGTTTTGCCTTCTTTAATGATCATACATCCCACCTCTTTCTTTTACATTTCCCCCCCTTCCCCCTTCCCATGCTATGCAAAACAAGGTACAGTGTAAAGTCAAGCATTGACATTGGTGCTAGTGTAAACTTTGTTCTCGATTGTGTGTCTTTTGTCAGACATATATATACAAATTGCCTTCCAATCACTTAATCATTGTTTGTTACTGTATTTTATATTTTGTCAAAGATTTCAATTGTTTTGTATTTTAATGACAGTCCGCAGTGTTCACTATTCTTGTCCATCTCTATTGCATTAAGTGTAATTACAAAAGCTTTCCTTTGTGTCCCTTTTTAAGTAAAAGAGAAGTATACTGAAGTATCTATTTCAGATACAGGTATTCCACTTTGTTTTTCTGTAACCAAATTTAAATCCAAAAGAAAAAAATATATATGTTCGTAGTCTCATATGACACCCATTTTATTTCTGCTGTGCTGTCTGAGAAGACCTCAAATTACTCTAAACAACTTTTTTTTGGGTGCTGACAAAAATATATCATTTGTTCATGGAAATATTAGTAGTAGTAGTAGTACTACTACTCTTATTTTTATTATTATTAATTATTATTATTATTATTATTATTATTATTATTATTATTATTATTATTATTATTATTACTATTATAATTATTATTATTAATTATTATTTGATATGGGCCAATAAAAACCAGTTTCTGTACTGATTTGGTCCTTTGACTTGGGTGCCATGGTGGTTATTGCTTTTGCTCCTCCCTCCCCTCCTCTTCCCACCATTGCAGAAGACTGTGCATCTTGAAGGGTATCTACCCTGTGGAGCCAAAGAGCATCAAGAAGGCTGGCAAGGGACAGAAGCTCCACCGCACATACTTCCGCTTCAAAGATATCCAGTTCTTGGCTCACGAACCTATCGTCCAGAAATTCAGAGACCACAGGGTTAGTCAGGGGGCTTTCATTTCCTTCTAGAGTAAAAAAAAAACAAAAAAAAAACACTTGCACATTCAATCGAGTGAATATTGTCATTGACAGATATGTTTGCTGAGTAGCCTAATTTAAAATGAAGAAACATGGCCAATAGGAGGTTTTGAGCATTGCAACAAACTCTCAAAGGATTGCCTCCAAGAGATTAGTTTGAAGCAAGTCAGTACAGGTGTGAATAATAAAGGTAAGAGTTCAGTGTATGAAAGCTGTTGTTTCCCTTATATTCACTTTGTTCATTTCTTTCTCTCTCTCCTTTGTTCCACTGTTATCACAATCTGACAGGTGTTTCTGAAGAAGGTGAGGAAAGCCAAAGCCAAGAAGGAGTATGACGCTGTGAACCGACTCTACAGGAATGAGCCCAAGTACAAACTAGACCACATTGTTAAAGAAAGGTGGGAAGCACAGCATGTATCATTCAAACCATTGCATGATCTGTCCATCACAAATATACAGCCAAACTCGCCTACAAAGACACTCATTATTTATGAAGACTACTTGGCAGTAAAGAACACTCAATTTGAATCTATTTAAAGCAGTTTGTAACTGCACTTGTTTATAAAGACCACCAGTCTAACAAGAGCACTTAATATCTCTCCTCTGGGGTTGTGTTTAGAGGCAGGTTTGGCTGTATATGTATTTGCAGGTGAAGAATTACTAGCTTTTGTAATGTGATGTAACTTCAAAATCTTTTTAAGTTTAGTAACGACGTATGATGTGACTATACCTAGAGAAATATCTTGTCTCCTGTGGAATCACATTCACATAATCACAAATGGCTTTCAACAACATCTTCAATGATATAAGAGCTAATACTATTCAGAAAAAAACTAAAGCTTTCTGTCAAACTGTGTGGTTGTATTTTTTCAGGATGTTTGGCCCACTTTTCATATGAAAAAGAAAGGAAATAGGACCTTTTGATGTAGCTTTTGTACTTGTCAACTTTCACAAATCTATTCATCTTATGGTTCTGTTCAAAGCATTTTTTCATGTGGATAGCTCCTTTACAATAGTGTTGTGTACTTGCCACAGAAATTCAGTCTTCAGACTGCCATTGTGGAGTTGATTTGATTTGAATGAAAAAGCATACAATTATTGAAAGAGGCATTATAGGAACTATGAATTCCTTCTATTTGACCTCCAGGTATCCGACCTTCATTGATGCTCTGCGTGACCTTGAGGATCCCTTGACCTTGTGCTCATTGTTTGGCACCTTCAGGAAGAATGCCAAGGTCAAGGGTGAGGTCATCCCTCTCTGCCGCAGACTCATTGTGGAGTTCCTCAACTATGTCATCGCATCAAGGTCATTGAGAAAGGTAAGAATGGGGGAACAATATTGATATAGATATAAAGAAAGGGTAATTCATGGATGCCCTTTCATTGCTGTGTCCCTTCTAGGAGTGCATGGCTATGTCACAGCATAAAGTTTTTTTTTTTTTTTACAAAAGGCAACATAAATATCAAAGATTGAAAGAAAGGAACATAGTTGTAAAAGAACAGGGAAACAGTAATCATCAATTTCGTGTACCGTGGACAGTTTTTTTTTTCTTCTCACACACTTGAATATGTATTCATTGTAAAGTAGACCCTCATTTTAAAGAACGCTAATGAAGCAAATTTTGTTTAATTATAGGTTAAAAACCTAATCTCAATTTTCTTAGTGTTATATTTGTTGTGCCACATTCAATATTTGAAAGAAATTATCCATTGCGTTCCTCATTAAACAAAATTTCTTTCACCCCCCTTTTTTCTGTCTATCTCTCTCTGTAGGTGTTTCTGTCCATCAAGGGGATCTACTTCCAGGTCGAGGTTCAGGGTCAGACTCTGACCTGGATCATTCCATACAACTTTGGCTACCAGGTCAGCTGTCAATCATCCCAGCATGATCGTAACAAGCTAGACAGTCAAATTTTGCATCATATTTGTACACTCAATTCTGCATTACAAATAATGTTTGACTATTATCCTGGTTACAATTTACCACAGCTGCAATACAAATCCCATAGCCATTTTGACTGCAAAAGCTGGCGCCACTAAATTGTAATTTCGGCCGGTCCATAGGACTTATAAAGAATAGTAGACCACTTTAAAGTGGATGGATAAAAGTATGTCACAGAGTTTCATCCAAGCAGATAAAAGCATTTGTAAAATATCTTAAATATTTTAATATCTTATATTGACCGTGTGACTTTCAACTGATCACATAAAACACTATTCTTACGGTGAGACATCTTGTTATCATGACCTTTGTTGACCTTTGACCTCTAGGTGCCTGGGGATGTGGACCTGAAGATCATGTCAACCTTCACAGAGTTCTACACAACGCTAATGGGCTTCATCAACTTCAAGCTTTACAACAGCCTCAACCTCTGCTACCCACCCAAGGTAGAGATGATGGCTCCTTCTCATGTAGTGGATCTCCTTCATGATTTATAGTTCTGATTATTAAACAAAATTGATGATAATTAAGATTTAGGAAATGTTGAAGTTTTCAAATTTATCCCTTCATACTATGAAAAAAAGTGATCAGTGGCGTAGCATAAAACATTAAGTAAGGGTTTTAGCCTTTTATATAATATACAAGCTGTTTGGGAAAGACCTGACAAAATGTGTAAACTTCATAGAAAATGTCAAGGTAAAATCCTTAAAGTAGCATATGAATGATCTTTTGGCCAAACTTTCTGCTGCCGTGTTTCTGCCCATACAGCTGTCAGCTGCAGCTCAGAGCACCAAGTCTGAGGCTGAGCAAGGCGAGGCAAGGGAGGAGGAGGAGGCTATGGAGGAGCTGGTCGCTTCCTTCGCTCACGACCTCATCAAGGTCGATGAGGGGTCAGGGGTCGCAGAGGAGGAGGAAGAAGAGGAGAATGAACAGGATGTCGATCAGGAGGAGGTGCTCATTGCTGGAGGGGTAAGTGAGACATAATCCTAGGCTCCGTCTCATCAAGAGTTGGACCTTATACAAGTCAAGATGCAATCAATCACAATTCTATATAAGACACGGCTCTGGAATGCTAAGATGGTTGTTGAGATCTCTTGTAACATATATCTGCATGATTTATGGATAAGCCAGAAAGGAAAGAAGTACATATGCACAGAGAAAACAACAACAACTGACCATTAAATGCTTTTCTGGTTAAGAAGGGCTGAATACCAATATTATAATGACATACAGACATGATCTGAAGGCATATGCTATTTGAGACAGAGAATCACAGCAGACTTGAGTACATAATCGCTGCTGGTGTCTGTGTTTGTCATTAGTATTACCATGACGATGATGTGGATGACTATGCAAGGGTGATTTTGATAATGATAACGCAGAGTTGTGATGATGGTGGTGATGGCGATGATAGTAATAGTGATGGAGTTATGTAGAAGAAATGATAGTGTGAATGAAGCGGGTTAGTATATAATAGGGGTTAACAATTATGGTGTTGTCAAAGTAATAATCAGAATAAAACTAAAGATAAAATTTGTATTGAAAGTGTTGTTTTCTTTTCTCAGACTGTGGATGAGGACACCGTGAGGAAGGCACGAGAAGAGAGAAACCAGATGCGGAAGTTCAAAAAGCTGTTTGAAGGCTGCAAGTTCTACCTGTCCAGGGAGGTGCCCAGAGAAGCCATCACATTTGTCATCAGGTGAGATGCCAGTTTGCCTCTAAAGCATTAAACCTTTAACAACTAGAATGCTGCTTGGGTTTGTGGGAATAAGTGGTCAAAAAATGCATTAACTATAATGTGTTTACTCACATATGGGAGAAAACAAATTTGCACATATTCTTGCAATGCTGGAGTTTGGTGCTGCTCTACTCGCTAGCTACAGAGTATGTGTCAATATTTTGCGTGTTCTTAAATTCGGCACCTTACAGTGATTTGTGAAAGTCACAAAAAAAAACCTTGTGAAAATGGCACCTTCAACAGCAAAGTAATTCAACCCAAATAAGATTCCCTGCATGTTCATTGTTTACTTCAATGACAAATAGAGAGATTACACAAGATCTATATCTTTGCCAAATGTAAGAGATAGTAGTGAGTACTTGTATATCGCTCTTGTGCTTCATGTTTGAAAAAATGTTGTGATGTCTGCAAAAATGGCCACACTACGTTTAACCCTGCGTGTGCAAAGACAAACTGCTGCTCTATGGGATTTGTGTGTATCGATTGTAAAAAAGTCACATGTGGCACACTAAGAGTTAATGGTCCCTCATGTTTGCTCTCCTGCAGGTGTTTTGGTGGCCAGGTGTCGTGGGACCGAACGATGTCAGCTGGAGCCTCATACGATGTCAGCGATGAGACCATCACTCACCAGGTGGTCGACAGACCGCAGCAGAAGACACAGTACCTCTCCAGGTAAGCTCCCATTTTGATTTCCTTCCATTTATTCATTTAATATTTTCCACAAACTTTTATTACGTTCAATACAATATGGATTTGAAAAAAGAGCATGATTACTGGCAAACATTATAACAACAAGATTTAGGTACATTGTAAACATATACAAAATATATAAAATAAAAGGAAGACATATATATAAGGCAAGTGACCTATTGAAGGCTTCTCCCCTGAATTAAGTAATCTACTAAAAAACAAACACATGAGGCATGTTTATTTCACATCAAAGTACACATAACTGAGAAGAAAGGAAGGAACCTGTCAAAAATTGAACAGCACAGTGACCCAAGAACTGCATCTGTTTCAGGGACCGATGATGATTCTTTTGAATATCTATTTGTCTTCTTGCTCTCTCCTTCATCCAGGTATTACGTGCAGCCTCAGTGGGTGTTTGATTCAGTCATTGCCCACAGTCGCTCATGGGACTGATGATGATGATGATGATCATGATGATGATTATGATGATGATACTGAAACACTTAAATGTTAAAACTCTGTTTCTCTTCCCTTGTCCAGGTATTACGTGCAGCCTCAGTGGGTGTTTGATTCAGTCAATGCGCGTCGCCTGTTGCCCATGGCTGACTATTTCCCCGGTGCCACCCTGCCACCCCACCTCTCCCCCTTTGTGGAGGAGAAGGAGGGCGAGTATCGACCCCCTGAGCGTGAGGCCCAGCAGGGAGGTAGGGGAGCTTACATCTTAATCCTCTCACTACCATGGGCTCTTTCACTGGGTTATAAATCATTGATCTTTTTATGCCTTTGTACTTTAGTCATAGGGTTAAAAAAAAATTCCAGTAAAAAGCAATAAGCCTGAAAAAGGAGCTTGCGGATTAGAAGTTTGGTGCTCTTCTGGTAGCTCTCTACATGATAGCGGAAACATCAGTGTATCAGATTAAAAATTTTTAAGGAAAATTGGACAACTAAATGTCTAAAAAAACTTTCTGTCTGGCTACAAAATCGTAGTAATATAGAAGAAGTCCACCATTTTTTTTCATTATCAGAAACGTAATAAAAAATGTCAAAGGCCACACATCAATGATATGTTGCTTTTTCATTGGATTTCGGTTTGTTCTGTTTGTCCAATAGGAAAAGAAGAAGAGGAGGAAGAGGAAGAAGAGATCATTGGCGAGAGTGAGAACGAAGAAGACTTGGATGTTGGTGATGAGGATGAGGAGGAGGAGGATGAGGAGGAGGGGGAGGAAGACGAGGAGGGCGGAGAGAACCTGGAGGGAGCAGAGCAGAAGAGGTTACGGCAGCTGAGCAAGGAGGCGGCCAAGAGAAAAGTGGTGAGAACAGAGAAGGAATTTGGCAAGTGACCGAAAGGGAGGTGATGAGCTCTGGGCATTTTACGTGACATTCTTCTAGATCATCGAAAAACAATTTAGAGCAATGATTGTTGCCAATTTAAAGAGCAGAAGCAATGTAATCATTTTTATCTGTCCAGTATGGTTCAGTGTGTCTAGTTTCTTTCGTGGATATCATATTTTTCATGCAACTGGATGTGATGCTGTATGAATGATGTGCTTTCATGTAGTTGTGTGTTGCCAGTTTGAAGATGCAGTAGTGATGTTACCAATGGTTTTAATTCATGTATTTGCACCAATTTGAATTATTTTGTACCCAATTGTAATGATTTATATCAGTCCAGCATGATGCAATGCTGTATGAACAGTGTGGTTCTATCTGGTTGTGTGTTGCCAGTTTGAAGAGTTATTGATCACGCTTGTTTGTGATCTTTGCAGGTGAGCAAGCTGACGGTGTCTGAGGGTGCGGTGGAGAAGGTCAACCAGACGTGGGAGGAGGAGAAGACAGCTCGGCAGGAGAGGAGACTTCAGGAGATGATGATCCCTAAGAAGAGGAAGAGGCTGTACGAACGACTCATGAAGAAGAAGAAGGAGAAAGCAAAGGAGGTGGGTAAAAAAAAACAGATTTCAGTCCAGACACTATTCTTAGGATTATTATCAAATAAGGATTTTAAAAAATGGCAATATCCAATTTTTTCTTGTGTATTTTATTGTTTTTTGAATTTCTTATGTATTTCTTTGTTTTTTCAGCTTCATGTTTCTCATTGTTTTCTGATTGGAAATCGTTGGCAACACTGTCTTGGTCATAAATAACATGAAATCTATTGTTTTTCATCAGTAAAAAAAATAAATAATCATACATTTATCAATTTTGGCTGGATACAGAATTTGCATTGGATTTGTACATGAAATCACATTTTGGAGCAATTTTTGGTCTGACACGCACATACAAAATGTTACGTAACTTGGGAACCGCGTACCCCCGCGCTGCAAATTTGGTCTTAAAAGTTGCGTGAGACTTGTGAATTATCGCGCCGCGATCTTTTCACAATACAAATTTATTGCAAAAAATGTTGGGGGGGGGGGGGCTGTTTTTGCTCCCCTCCCCGGGCTAGATAGGGTTAAGTTACTACCCTGACTGTTGCAGAAAAAGGAGGAGCAGCTTGTAGCATCACTGTAAACCTTTGTGTGCCAGATAATCTCCTTCTCGATGAGATTTGCATATATTACTGGTGACAAAATACACATAATAAATTTGTATCGTTAAAAGATCGCGCTGCGACAATTCATGACTTTTTCCCTCCAAGTCTCCTTCTTTTAAGACCAAATTATGTGCCAGATAATATCCTACTCGATGAGATTTGCATCTATTACTGGTGACAAAATACACACACAGCCTGCAAAGAGGCTAATATTATTACTTCTCTTTTCTCGTCTCCTTTCAGGTGCGGAAGCTGAAGGAGAAGCGAGTGAAGTACGACAAGGAGCAGAAGATGAAGAAGAGGAAGGAGAAGGCAGGAGTCTAGCGGAACCTTCTGACTCGATGATCATGGACTCAAATCTTAATGGACATGTGATATATATATGGAAGGAGATGCAGACTCAAGCAATCACGTATCACATATCATTGTCATGCATCTATCAAGTTCATACCTGGTCTGAGAATCAGATATATTGATATTATGCCAGAGATGGGTTACACTTATATTAGTGTTGAAAGATGTGGGCCCCGTAACATAAAGGTTTGCGATCGATTGCAAATTTGAACAACGAATTGTGATTGGTTACTGGTCTTTTGAGCAAGAAGTGTATGCAAGAGTGATGTTGATTGGCCATTGCCATTTTGCGATTGATCACAAACCTTTATATGTTATGGGGCCCTGATCATAAAAAAGATGCCTCATAGAGTTGGTTCACGAACCCTGGTCCGAGTTTCACTTTGATTGACATCGCACGAGAAGCGAGTTACAAGTACAAGATGTTAGAAGATGTGTGATCATGAATAGAGAGTCAGAACGAGACATGATGTGAAAGAAGAGAGAGACAGAAAATAATGAAAGTAAAAGAGAGACCGAAACAGACAGATATATCTTATAGAGTAGGTTCAAGAGTGTATCCAATCCGAGGACCTGAAATGTGTAACATGGTTACGCATTAAATCGTGCATTGGTTAAACGAGCCGATCATAAACTCTATAAGCCATATATTTCGCGAGTCTAATTTTTCGCAAATCAGGACTTCTAGACAACTTCGCGAGTGGTTGTATTCGCGATCGTGGAGTACTAGTACTATTAGTACATGTGCTCATGCACGTTGTATTCATGTTTTCGCGTGATGTTAAATTTGCAAGTAGCACCCGACTCGCAAAATTCTCGAAAATGAAACCCCGAGAAATATATGGCGTATAGAGTATACACTAACATGTTCCAGCTTTGCATTGACACTGAAAAAACATGCAACAAAATGACTTGATGCACCATTGAAATACATGTATGCGCCTGGAATGTGTGCATTCTCCAAGTGCTGGCCCTTTGATACCATGCGAGGCTTGTGTTTTTCTGTGCAGGATGTTGAAATAGCCATTTAGAAACCAAAGGGCTTTTGCGTGTACACAACTGTATGAGCTGCACTCACTGGTAAAGTGGCTGCCTTTAGCGTTCTGAAACCTCATTTCTAGGTCCTTCCAGAGGGGGAATTCATTTTTCTTGTAAGCAATTCAATTCATGAAAGAAGTTGTAGACATGTTCCATATGATTTACACAATTAAGCACCCAATCCATTACTGGATGTTTTCCTCATAAGGCACACAGTCGGGAGTTTGTGCGTTTGGAAAGGCACTAGTTGGACAACATGAAATTGTTAAGAGCAACTATAGGACTTTGGTTCTTGGTAATTGGAGGAACCAACATTTCATTATTTTCTTCATAAAGAACCAACTGTACTGATGTATTAATTGTTAGGAATAAGTTGGATGTATACCTCTGATAAAAACAATTAACAAAATCGTCAATTAAAAGTTGTGACAAAATAATGAAATGCAAGAATGCTGGTTACCCAACTCTTAATAAAAACTGTGGAATCGTTTTTAAAGGGGTAGTTCACCCTGAATATAAGTTCTCAAAAGAAGCAGATCAGCGAAAGTTTGGACATGCAGTACAGAAGCTATGGCCATTTGAATTATGAGCATTTTGCACTCAAAGAATAGAAATCACAATGGTACTTTCTAGCCCGATTTTCCTCATTTTTTGTCTCGCCCACCGGAGGTGAAGGCGAGACTAAGGGATCCAAATGGCGTCCGTCCGTCGTCCGTCCGTCGTCCGTCCGTCGTCCGTCCGTCGTCCGTCCGTCGTCCGTCGTCCGTCCGTCGTCCGTCACAAATGTTAAAGTTTACCTGCAAGACTCTCTTATGATCCATAACTTCACATGGGTTGCTTGGATTACAACCTAACTTGGGTCATAGATGCACTGGGGGTACCTTCATGTTATGGTGGCGTTGGAGGTCACAGGATAAGGTCAAAGGTCATTTGAGGTCATACGTTAAAGTTTACCTGCAAGACTCTCTTTTGACAAATAACTTCACATAGGTTGCTTGGATTGCAACCTAACTTGGGTCATAGATGCACTGGGGGTACCTTCATGTTATGGTGCTGTTGGAGGTCGCAGGATAAGGTCAAAGGTCATTTGAGGTCATACGTTAAAGTTTACCTGCAAGACTCTCTTTTGACAAATAACTTCACATAGGTTGCTTGGATTACAACCTAACTTGGGTCATAGATGCACTGGGGGTACCTTCATGTTATGGTGGCGTTGGAGGTCACAGGATAAGGTCAAAGGTCATTTGAGGTCATACGTTAAAGTTTACCTGCAAGACTCTCTTTTGACAAATAACTTCACATGGGTTGCTTGGATTACAACCTAACTTGGGTCATAGATGCACTGGGGGTACCTTCATGTTATGGTACCGTTGGAGGTCACAGGATAAGGTCAAAGGTCATTTGAGGTCATACGTTAAAGTTTACCTGCAAGACTCTCTTTTGACAAATAACTTCTCATTGTTTGCTAAATTACAACCTAACTTGGGTCATAGATGCACTGGGGGTCCCTTCATGTTATGGTGGCGTTGGAGGTCACAGGATAAGATCAAAGGTCATTTGAGGTCATACGTTAAAGTTTACCTGCAAGACTCTCTTTTGACAAATAACTTCACATGGGTTGCTTGGATTACAACCTAACTTGGGTCATAGATGCACTGGGGGTACCTTCATGTTATGGTGCTGTTGGAGGTCACAGGATAAGGTCAAAGGTCATTTGAGGTCATACATTAAAGTTTACCTGCAAGACTCTCTTTTGACAAATAATTTCACATAGGTTGCTTGGATTACAACCTAACTTGGGTCATAGATGCACTGGGGGTACCTTCATGTTATGGTACCGTTGGAGGTCACAGGATAAGGTCAAAGGTCATTTGAGGTCATACGTTAAAGTTTACTTGCAAGACTCTCTTATCACACATAGCTCATCACATGTTGCTACAATGGCAATCCAACTTGGATGATGGATGCACTGGGGGCACCTGCATGTTATTGTGCCGTAAGAGGTCACATGAAAAGGTCAAAGGTCATTTGAGGTCATACATTAAAGTTTACTTGCAAGACTCTTGGTGAAGGCTTCCTAACTTGTGCACAGAATTGTGTGAGCATGTGTGAGCATTACTGATGTAGATTTAGGCAAACATTACTCATGCACATTTATGCAAATTTATTCAAAGTCACTATTTTGCACCTGATTTTGATGTTGTCTGTTTAAAGTTGCTTATTTGTTTGTTTCAGTTTTCTTTTGCGTAGCAACGGAGATCGCGATATTTCTGGTTATTTTCGCAAGTGGGCGAGACACAATATTGCTAATGCCTTGTTTTATGCCAATATGTTTCCGTTGTCTTTTTGCTTTCTTTGGCAACTTTTGTTAATCGGAAACTTCTCCTTTAACCATGTTCATTTCGTATTCTCTTGATTTTGACCAAATCTTAAATGTTTTTCATGCTAAAGTTCCTGAATTAGATTTATAAGGACATCTATAAATGAATGTCCAATGATGTATTTTATGAGCTGTACAGAAAAGTGTACATAAGATGTGAGGTTGGAGTTGGAGACTGGATTAAATATCTCACACTAACAAAAGATATGACTCCGTGTTGATGATTTTTCCACTGTTTGTGTATGTGTACGATGTCTAGGTTCTAGACATAATATTTTATCAGCTCGAATTGACTACATGGCGCGCTACGAAACTCTGGAAACTCTTGATTCTCGGGGATCGCGCCACCGATCGAAGAGTTGCATTCAGTTTTGTAGCGCGGTAAGTAAGTACAATTTTGCTTGATGAAATATGTCTAAAAACTAGACTACTGTGTAGGCAACATTTGATGCATGAGGGTGTGAATTTTGAGTGTGCTGATTGATTTATTTATCATGTTTTATGTCTTGTACACTTTTTTCTCCCGACCTCTCTCACAACACTCGCTAATGAGGGGTATACACTGTCTAGTGTCCTCAGTTTTCTACTATACTACAGCACACAGTATAACACAGAATATATATCCACAGACACACACACACATACACACACACACATACACTACCACCTTGAAGACTAGTGTCATGTATTCAAAATATACAGCAAACTGACGAGTGTCAATTGAGATAAAAATAGCACATGTCGAACGCACTTGTATGAAGCTCACACATTTCTGTCTTCATTTATTCCCCCTCCCCTGCTCAACAAACCCTTTCCTTTCCGCATTCCCCCTCTACGCCCCACCCCCTCCCCCCCACCCCCCCCCCCCCCCGTATTTTTCTGTCCTTCTTTAAATCTCTCCTGATGTCATGGATTTCCAACGTCCCTCATTTAAATCACTATTACCCTCGTTATATCTGTCTGTTTCGGTCTCTCTTCTACTTTCATTGTTTTCTGTCTCTCTTCTTTCACACCATGTCTCATTCTGCCTCTCCCCCGCCCCTCTCTTTCTCTCCCTCGCTCTCTCTCTCTCTCTCTCTCTCTCTCTCTCTCTCTCTCTCTCTCTCTCTCTTTCTCTCTAGTCCAAAGAACTTAGTGCTGGTCATTCATAAAGCCATGTACCTGCAAATGATTACAATGGCGACGACCAATGCTGCGACCTTATGAAAGTTCATAAATTATTAAAGAGCAATGCCGTCACATGTGCATGCTTGCCTGTCCTCTGTTATTTCAATCTCTTACATGCCAAAAGTGTTGTCTATTTGTTCAGTAGAGGCATCTCTTACATGTGTATTATGAAACATAATCATGACAGGGAGAGGATGCTATTCGCCTCCTCTGTGGATGCGGTCTGGCCAGAGGTTATTTCTTGAAGTCCACTGCAGAAAATTACTGTTTCAATTCCCCAGCTGGATCATAGTTTAAAAAAACAGATATAAGAAAGATAGACCTTTTTTGGAACATGGAGAAGGTGGGCATACGTGGTCTGGGTAATTCTTAGGTCACCGTCTAAATGTCTGAATTATACCAACGGAGGCGATTTATTTCTACACCTGGCATGTCCGTATGCAGGTATTTCTAGAGAGCGCGTGATACAATAAGTACAACAAACGGACATCTTGGCAATCTTACTTCACAGGACCATTCACTACTTATATGAAAATTAACTACAGTTCTACTGCATCTACACGATTCGTACACTTTCAGTCTGTAATGCCAGTAACCTCTTCGTGCAAAATTTGTTTGGAGAGGGTTTTTTTAATAATATAAGAGATGTAATAGAGTCAATAGCTTTTGAAAATGTAAGAAAGTAATTGTCACAGTCATGACAAGAAGGTGAGCAATGCATGGGCCCTACCCTACATGCCGTACCCTACATGCCGGGACTGCCCTTTAAACTGAAGTCGTAAAAGGTGAACCAGCACATCTCATTAATTGTATCGTCATTATGTAATGCAACTACGTGACGATTGTCATGATTGTTAATGAGATGTTGACCAACTTATAATCGGGCTTATAATCGACTGTATGACTATATGCAGCAGTTTAACACGTATTGTTACAGT